>WAAG01093583.1:10018-21314 GCA_013390105.1 Tichodroma muraria
GGCTCTTAGAATTAATTCAGACTGAGTAGCATAGCATGGATGCATTCACCTGGGGAACTAACTAAAAATAATAGCCAATTTACAAATGAACTAGAGTAGGCTTTTTAATCTCCCATGACTCCACAGATTGGTGGCAGTACACTACAGAGTCACATCTCTGTGACTGCCACACAGCTGGCGTTAAGCTTTTGAGGATACACAATCAAAAGGAATTGCTGGAAGGCACTGAGATGCAGGGTGTAGTCACTCCTTGGGCCACTGTTTGGACAGTCCTGCTACGATCATAATATCAGTCTCAGGGACTGATTAAAAATACCAAGAAAACATATTTCCATCTAAAGCCACTAGAAGACAATTTGATTTTTAGGATCAGTTATTGACCTTTTTTTTGGGACGTCAGATCTGGAAATCAAGTGTTAAACTTCAGGAAAAAAATATAGGTATTATGGGTTTAAAATCTTTAATTTATCATATTGGTGTTTTTTTCTGAAAGTTGAGGCATAAGAAAGATACTCCGACCGTGGGGATGCTTGTTCTTATAACTATCTCAAGGAAAACTGGAAAGTGTTTTTATGTGCTTATGTATATAAGGCATATGCAGATAGGGAAGTATTTCTCCAGATGCACTGTGCAGGATAGTGAAATGCGTGATAAACCAGATTGAATGCATATCTTTCACCCTCTGACATTTTGTAGGTCAAACTCTATATCTGATGTATGTATTTTAAGCCAGAGAAAGAAAGGCATATTCCAAGAGACAAGAGAATCCTTTCGTTCCTCAAAATTCCTGGCACATCTAAGGCTAAATTGAATACTTGTGGTATAAACATACATCCACATGTATTTCAGACGATGAAGATCTTNGTATAAACATACATCCAAATGTCTTTCAGAAGATGAAGATCATGATACAATGTTTTGAAATGGAAATTATTCCAACTTTGAAATGCTATAACTTACCAAGCAACCAAAGATGCTTAAAGGCCCCTGTACTACATTTAACCAAAATGCAAGGCAAATAAAAACAGTTATCCTGCATAAAACGATCCACATAATGGTTAAGGGTGGCATTGTTTCCTCTACATAAAGCAAGCTTCAAAGGGAAAAGTAATTTTTGGATTAATGGGCAAACAATGCAGAACAAATTACATTAGTAGTTAGTTAAAAGCTCTGTAAAATAGCTTGCCCTCTATTTCCGAGTAATGGGACTGATGAAGGAACGGGATTTTTTTTTTCCATCCCCAACTCTCTTCCCCTGCAGTGGTTTAGGCTGGAGAATTAACAGCCGGGAAGAGCACCTCTTCACATTGTGAAAGAGACATAGCATTCAGTACAGCTGCAAGAGAGAACAGCTGAACCAGGAGTTTCACCACTGTTAATTCCATAAAACAGTCTGGCATGTTTTCAGTCACTAGCCTTCAGCAGACACCTAAACCAAAAACTGGGATAGATTTAGATACTAGGCTGAAAATCTTATGAAGACAAAGTACACCAGAGGGTTACTGAGTTGTTTAAAAACTAAGCTCAAGACAGTGATTCGCACTATCATAAGAATTAAGCATGAACAACTTAATTTCCTCACTGTAAATTCCTCACTGTCTGGACTTCCTCTTAAATCAAAGGGCAGACAGACTGCATTTTATTCAGAATTTTGAAACCAGACCCCCAAACCTGGCAGTTTGGTTTGAATGTTCAGATCCAAGGCCAGGCAAATGGCAGATCCTCTCTGTTCTCCCCTATTCACTGTCCTCATCTCCACCCTGCCCAAATCCGACTTTACCAGAGAAGGAGATGCTGTATTCTACCTAAAGAAGAACAAAATAAAAGGCAAGAAATATTGGTTCCACTAGGTGATTGAGGAGGAGCATTTTGACTGTCATCCACAGTTTTATCATTGCCTCTGAAATAGGAAACAAGAGTCACAGTTGACAAGGCCCACATTTGCCCAAACTCTACTGCTCTTTCCGGCTTCACCATCACAGCTTCTTGCTCCCACCCTTCGTGAAGCATCTCAGTTTGAACTGAAAACCTGTAAAAGCAGAGACCCTGCTAACTTCTCTGGCTGCTTTGTCACACATCACTGTATATTTAATAATAATTATGCCTCTGCAGAGGTATTTTATTCTGATAAAATCAGAACTATCCCACCAGGATCTTCAGCTACTTATTCATTTTGCTACAGGCTACAGCAGAAAGAGTTAGAGAATTTACTGAAATAACAAAGTCATTTTACATACATATGGTCTATGCTTCTGTGCCACAGCAGTGACAGATAAAAAGCAGCAATCTATCATATTTTTCTCTCCACACTGTACTCAATAGGATCCAAAGTGTGGTACCCATTTTGCGACTAATGCACATGTATAACTCCCACTTATTTACTGTAGTGCCCTGAAGATGTGACAGTTAGCTATGTAATGCACTTATTATTTTTATTCATTCTATTCATTAGAGATGACCATGTATGGCACACTTATAGCTTCGCTTTTCTCCACTAGTCATCAGTAATGTCATCTTTTCTAGCTCATGGAAACAAAATGTTTATTAAATGACAAACAACAACCACATCTCTCTCAACTCCACGTTTCACAGCCAGTTTCCCAAGTCTTCTACTCTCCTACGAGTCTGAAAAAACCAAAGGGCAATTCAGCTAAGTCAGAAAGTGCTTTTGTGCTGAGCAGGAATCCAAGCTGAATCGTGTGAAATGCCTGTGAGGGAAAAAAGCTGGCAGTGCTGTCTTGAAGATATTTTAACTGCACTCATAGCAAAGGCTCCAACAACTTTGTGAGTCCACATTGCTCAGTAACTGGAGACTTAACATTCCCCGTATTTGAGAAAACAAATTAGCACTTTATTGTCAAGGAGCTACATGGCAGTGATACACCCATAGTTTAATAGTTTTCCCCCAACTATTACCAAATTTGAACCATATTCTTTCACTTTTACCAGGTAAAAATTCTCTAAGATGGAGGAAGAGAGCAGAAAAAGCATTTTGGTGAGGAATTATAAACACAGTCCTGGAGAGGTCTAGGTCAGACTGTGAACTACTCCAGCACCGGGGAGAATTTTCCCTGCTCTTTCAGCTCCATTACTCATAATCGGATGTCAGCCACACAATTCCCTTGACAAGATCTCTAGGAAAACTTTGGGTCTGTAGTGAAGTTGCTCCATGACTAAGCTCACTACTTCACTACTCCTTTTTTTTTTTTTTTTTTTTTTGCTACAGAACATTAAAGCCAATAGAAAAGAAGCAAAAAGAACACCAACCAAACAGATCAAACAGATAAACATCTCCCTAGTAATTGTGACAGATCAGTCACTGACAACTCTCAACTGACACTCTCAAATAGTTCTTTGTATCACTAATTTCTCTTCTCTATTGCTAGAGGCCAGCTCTCAGCTGGTGGAGTTCTGCAGCCCTGGAACCTGCAGGAGGAAGCTCATTGACTGCCAACTCTTTCCATCAGCATGAACATATAAATAAAATGATCATCAAGTATAATTGCACTGAAGTCCGTCAGTAACTGCAATAGCACATGTTTCCCATGCCCCTACCAATATCAAATCCTGACAAAATTAAGAATGTGCTTACGTATTGGAGAGCTTTGCAAAAGGCTCATAGAGAAAACACTTAGCAGACTCATGCTTCATGCATTTTCAATCCTTAAAAGTTTTTTCCTATTTTTTTCCCAGCACTCTAGATTAATTTTAAGATAATACCTTTTGTTGATTTCAAATTTTTTTCCAAACACTTTATTTCTCATTCAGTTTTCACTGGTAAAATTTTCCCACAATGCACCAGAACAGGGAAATAATTCTTTCATTGCACAAGAGAAAAGAAATGAAAATTCTAAATGTGTGCAGTTCATTGGAATTTGCCCAAATATGAATTAAATTATAGAATAAAAGAAGAAATTGACAGCTGCAGAAAAATTAGAGTGCATAAAAACGATGCCATTGTCATATTTAATGATTTGTCCATAGAATAATTTTCTAAAAAGTAAACTTTTCTTGTAGCAGAAAAACGTCCCATGAAACTAAAACTAAATAAAAACTCCAGAAATATGTACTGGTCTGCTGTAAAAATTCAGTCTTCAAAGGTTTGAGAACATGCACCAAAGTAAACACCATCTAATACCTGAATATATTAAAACAAAAAACAAACCAAAACAAAACCATGACTTGTGTCCTGCTGAGACTTGCCTGCAAAAATAGTCTCACAAAGACTTCAGAATCGGGGAATTGTGCTAACATAACTAAAGCTTAAGCATTTTTAAGAGTAATGTGTGGAAGATTTGAAAGCATTCAAAGAAAACAGTGGGACTTCTGATTTCTCCTAAGAGTTTAAGCTTGGCCTGCCTTTAATTACATTTTGAAATGGAATTAGAAGCAATGAAACAGGGTTTAGGTGGACTATCAGAAGTTACTGAGAAATTTTAAAAAGATTAGCACTTTTTAGAGCAAGCAATAAAGGGTTATTCTGCTTTTCACAAAGCAATTTGAATGTCCGCACTTAATGGCAGTATTTAATATATAGTGCATGAAACAGATCCTACTAGGACAGCTATAAAAAACGGTAAAATTTGACCTTTGATTTTAGGTAAATGTTACATATTTTAATAAAAAGTTGCATTTATAGGCAGCCACAGAATTTTATTTTTTTTTAATGAAATCTTTAGAAAAGCTCAAGGGACAATCCAGGGCAATTTTTAACAGCCAATGCTGGTTTTGAACAAATTCAAAACACTCAGGCAAGGATTTTCCTCTAATGTAGGATTCATCACCCTCCTAACTTGGTATAAATTCAATCTGTTCTGTTTGTATGACATAAACAACAAGCAGTTTCACAGGAATGAGGCAAACCATATGTGAAGGTGTTTTAGAAAGCACAACAGGGAATACAACAAGCAAAGAAGCATCTGCATTTATTTCAATGTCAAATCACATGTGTATTATAAAGGGAAAGTTTATTGTCTTTATATAAAAAACAAGTTTACTGTATTGTGCTCTTTGCAGTTAACTCTTCCTGCCCCTCAGTATCCTCCTCAATATGGGAAAAAAATTTAATAAAAATCATAAAGTCTGCAGGTGCAGAGGCAGGGTTGTAAAGGGGTCTTCAACCTTGTTCACCCTAGCCAGGCTGTCACATGCTGCCAAGAGCCTATTTTGTCCTCACCATCCCCTTGATACCTCTCGTGAACAAGGGCTGCATCTGCTCACAACGGGTGCAAGTGAGAACCAAAGCCTGGTCCAATGCCCTGGGTTCCAGAAATGTAAGAATATGACTCCAGATGGGGTTTACCAGCTTGTCTCCTGCATCAAGATGCTGTCTGGTCCTGCACTGGTGCTGCACTGACCAGCCTGCAACCGAGCCACCACGGGCAACACATGGCACTGCTGCGTGGGGCACTGGGTACTCCCCCACAAAAGGCAGCGCCCTACAAATAATTGCTTTTATAGAAGCTGGCCAGAGTCAGCTCAACACATTTGGAGTTGAGGAGAAAATATTTCAAAGCAGCATTTAGCCTGGGTAGGAGCTACAGGCACGTTGTTAAAAAGCTAATTGCATGGAGACAAAGGATGATCGTTACTGTTATATTAGTGTGCAACATTAACCCTTGAGAGCTGTGTTTGATAAGTTTTTGGCAATTGAAACTGCTAGTTTTTGTGTTTAAACTCAAGCCTGAAGGTTTCTAAAGTCACAGAAAGAGTTTATGTCATTATTTCTTTTTTTTCTGTATTAAAACAAATGAAGGTTTTTGAAATCTGGGAGTCTTTTTCACATCTCCTCTACAACTACACATAAAAAGCAATGTTAAAGGATTGAAGTGTTTGGATTGAAGGATTGAAATTATTTCTCACATCTGTGTTTTTATACATTTTCAGGAAATCTGGCTTTATAGTTACAAATAGTCACAAAGAACATTTTTTTCCTCAGATTTTGCTTATTTCAGGGAACAGAAGAGAGCTAGAGAGCTTCTGATGGCAGGTTTTGGGCTGCAAGGTCAAAACTGCTCCAAACTTTCCTCTTTTTCTCTCAACATTACAGATCTCATGTGTGTTATTCAGACAAGAGTCACAAATAATATTGATGTTTGCTGCAGGTTACACAGGCTTTTAGCTCCAGGAAGAGAAATCTCAGAGAAGATAGGTTCAGTGATGTTGTGGTGCAAGGCAAGGCTCCTGGGGTGGGCTCTCCAGGAAGGTCAGTAAAGTACTTGGTGAGTACCTGGCATCTACCAGGCTGTGACCGCAGCTGACCACCTCAGCAGCATGGATGGCCCTGCAATATTTGCCTGTTGTCTCAACCTCTTCACCCTCACCTCATCTTTTGGACTCATCCCCCTCACCCTCAACTCACTGGACCCAAGGAAAAGCCTGCTGCTCTGAGCAAGGCTGCACGTGGGCACAGTGGGAAGGCACTCGTGTAGGCTGCGAGATCCAAACTGAAGCCTGTGGGCTTCTGCAGCCAAAATGATCTTTTTGTTACATATGTGTATAATGGCCGCTGTAAGGAGGTTTGACTATGGCCTACGGATGTGAGACACCACTGTCAAATTAATGTGAATGGAAAAGGACAAGCATGCTATAGCAATGGAAGCAAAAAAAAAAAAAAATCACAATTATCAGAAAAATATTTGTGATCACAAAAGAATATCTTGTTCATACTCACCAATCTCCCCTTTGGCAAGTCTTAAAAAGAAGTGAATATGAGAGAAAGAAAGGAAGAGAGAAAAAAAAATCATGGGGAGAAGCAGGGAGTGGGGGTGAAGAGAGAGACTGAGACAGTGGACACTTTTAACTTGTCACAGTACAACACTAGCTTTTAATTAATACAGGATATGTACAACTTTGAAGACTGTTGGTCATGCAGTACTTTATGATAAATACATTTTATGGGATTTTGTTTTTAAAGAGGATTTTGTAAAATAATCTAGCCCAATAAATGATTTACCAGCTGCAATAAAAGATCAAGGAAATTGCTCAGATTGCATCTTGGAGCATCTAAAACTCTGAAGTTTATGGAGATCTAAGCTGCCCCCAGATCTACACTGCTATTAAAAATTTTTGTAGTAGCTAATTATCTTGCATTGCATTTTTTAAAAGGTAGCAACTGTAGAGAGAGGAAGGTCTGGAAACAGACAAAGAGGAGTTGATGCCCTTTGATGGAGAAAGTAGGAGAGAAGGAAAGGAGGAGACAGACAAAAGTAGGTAACAATTGAAACATCATTCTGGTATAGTAAAATACGGAATTAACACCTCACAAGGTATCAGATTCCCGAGTAAAATACTTGAATTAACTCTATATTTAAAAAATAGATTACTAATACATTATGATATTATATTATTATATATTCTTTACATGGCATGCTATGTGTAATACCTATATTACTTGACAAAGAGTGGAGTAATTTCATTTTCTTATTTATTTCTCTTTCTGATAAATATGATGACCACAAGCGAAGCAGAAAGCAAAGAGGTTCCCTCTAAATTCTGTTTTGTTCTAACCTCATGGGACTTGAACATAACGAATAAGTTAATAAAGCAAGAACTGGTCCTTTTTTCCAACAGGGTGACAGATACAGTAAATAGAACGGCATATTGAAATAACAAAATACTGGCCTCAGCTAGGACAGGCAGCACCCTGACACATGCCTTGTTGCTTTTGTTTTGTACCAGGAAGATCTGGTTCCTGCCCTGCAACTTCCTGTGCCCAGATATAACTCTGCCTGCCCAGGGAACCCTGGCAAAGTCAGTGCCCCTGCAGGCATGGGGCTCAGGGACAGCTGGGCTCCCTGAGGAAGGACAAAGAAAAGAAATAGAAAACGAAATGGAAGAAAGGGCACTCATTTTCTCTTATTCCCCAAATCAGAAGGCAAGGTGCATGCCAACAGACACAAGTGCCTGTCCCCTCTGCTCCTCCAGACACCTTGTGCAATTGCAAAGGCCATGGAGTTCAAAGCCTGGGGCCAGGCTGAAAAGGGTGGAGTTGGGCCCCTTCCCCAACACTTTTAAGCTGAACAACTTTGGAAAGAATAAAGGATCAATGTTGCTGACTTTAAAGATAGGCAAACCACAGAACGGTTTGGGTTAGCAGGGACCCTAAAAGTCATCTGGTTCCAAACTCTCTGCCATGGCTAGGGACACCTTCCACCAGACCAGGTGGTCCAGGGCTCCATTCAACCCGGCCCTGAATGCTTCCAAGGATGGGGCATATACAATTAAATAGTAATTCTATCACTGTAACTCCACAAGACACGGGAGAGAGAAAGTGAAGTTCACCACTACAGAAAGCAAGCACCTTGAGACAGATAATTGATGATAATTTGGTTAATTTAATTTGAAAATTAGGTAGGTAAAATGAAACAGTGGGAGCTGGCAAGGATATTTGGATGAGCACTGCTACTCTCAAATCTATTCTTATATTATGGCCAGGATGGGGGAGTCCTTAATTGTCAAAAATAACCATAATTAATCCAGCAGAATTATGAAAGCCTAATTATATGAGTGTGTGTTATTCTTCTGCCGGATTTCTGCCTTCTCCAGTACTCAGGGTGAATCACCTCTAGGGCTAAGTTCAGATTACCACAGTGAAAATGCACCTTGTGCCTATAAGGTCTTTATCTGATTTCCTGCCAATTTTAAAGGCACCAAGGCAAATGACAGCAGGGCATAGACAGCACTAGAGATGTTGAAGGCTTCTTGACTTGCCTGTGAGATAATCCTGTCTTGTATTTTGTTAGGGAAGTAATTTAAAACTAAATTTTCACAGACATACATGCTATTCTGATGTTTGTTTTCTGGATGCTTTATTTGAAACTCTGGGGGCTGATTTGCAGAAGATCATGGGTTCCAGAAATGTACATTACAGCTGGGTTTTGAATATTCAAAGCACAGTAGGGAGCTATATGAAAGATTATCAGATCTTTTCATTTAGCACAGGATTGGGTCTTCATTGTTTTTTTACTAATTACAAATAGCTGTCCAACTTTTGCAATTACCTAGAAGATGAAATTCCAGGAAATATAATTATAAGTAAATGAAAAGATTTCACTTTGATGTAGCCTTTTTAATTTCACTTTAATTTATCTATTCACTTTAAGTCATTCCCTATACGTGTATTTTATAACAGACAACAGTAATAATATTTAAAGTAACATCCAAAAAAGGTACTGTATTGCTCCTAAAACGCTGAAAAGATTATGTTGGAAATCTTTTTGCCTTTATTCCCTTGACACAGCTTCTCAAAACAATGCAGGAATGTCAAAATTGCATTCTCAGACAAAAAGTGCTTCCAATTTTTTTAATTCAGCTTCAATCATAAATAGTACTAAGAAGTACAAGAATATCCCATGGGTTTTGTTTTTTGGGTTTTTGGGGGTTTTTTAGCCCCATAACTTTCATCTAAAGGTAGATGCCTCTGTAATACACACATAGCAAGTCAAACTTCTGGGTTGTGAAACTGCTGCTGAGATCACTTACCACACAGAAAAGGTATATTTCTCCAAGTCTTCCAAATAAAAATTGCTCTCTGCAGATGTTTTCCCTTTTTCTTGGCTTGCACTGCTGTCAGGACCTGATTTTTCTTTGAAACATTGGTCAGGTGGGCTATTCCAGCTGACCTTTAAATGAAAATCAGAAACAAGTTAGAATACTAAGGTAATTAGCTGGGCACAGCTAGCAAAGTCAGAGGTGCCACTTTCTCTGTTTTGAATTCTAGCTATGTTTTCACTCTATAGAAAATGTGGGAAACAGCAACGGCAAAGCTGCTTTGAATATGTACTCAAAACATTTTGAATAGACTAGCCTATTTCAACTGGAAGGGACCTACAACAATCATCTGTGGTCCAATTCAGGGCTGATCAGAAGTTTAAGCATGCTGTTAAGGACACTGTCCAAATGCCTCTTAAACACTGACAGGCTGGAGGCATCAACCACCTCTCTAGGAAGCCTTTTCCAGGGTTTTGGCCACCCTTTCAGTAAAGAATTGCTTCCTGCTGTCCAGTCTGAACCTCCCGTGGTGCATCTTTTAAACATTCACACTGTCCTACCACTTGATACAAGCGAGAAGATCTCAGCACCTCCCTTTTCATCTTCTCTCCCCAGGAAGCTGTAAAGAACAGCAAGGTTCCCCTTAGCCTTTCCTCGAAGCTAGACAAGTCCTCAGCCACTCCTGACAGGACATGCCTTCCAAGCCCCCATTTTCCCCTCCTCTGGACATATCCAAAGACCTCTCCAACCTTCTAAAATCATGGGGACTGGAGCTGGACACAGAATATTTTCCTGTGAATTGATTTATTCTCCTGCAAGGCTGTAACAAACCCTGTCAAGGAGATGCAAGCTCATGGTGACACCTGCAGTCAGCCAGTCTTCCTCCACCTGCTTGCTTTTTCCAGTGTTGCTTACCACACTCAGTGCAAAAATCTGGACATGTCCATAGAAAGCCATATGGAGGGAACTGATCTGGGAATGGAATTAATACTGTTTGGCTTCTTTTTTTAACTTTTCTTTTATTAACTGGGTTAGCTCTCAGCTGGACCCATTCTGATCCAGGCCACCCTGCCCCAGTTGCCTGCAAAAAGGAGAGGGACAGTACTGCATCTTTCAGTGCTGGTGCCAGTTTATGCTCATTTAAACTACTCTTTGAGCTACAAAGTAGAGGATCCTGATCCGTACTCATCCCTGGAATTACACCTTTGCATGCACAGGGTCTGATTCAGCACTGGCATTGCCTCTCGGAACTGACTACCAGATTCCCTGAATGTCTGGCATTATTGCCCCTGGACAGAGAGCTGAACATCACTTCCATTAAGAGACACAATGAGGTCATAATTAACCAGACAAACATCTGCAGGTGACTTTCATGGTGATATCTATTAATACCTTCCCAGGCACAATAACAAACTCTGCAAAGGGTTTGCTAACATTTAGTGAACAAGACCAGAGAGGACAAGGGGATGGATGCATTGTTGCAGTCACATCACTTTACACTTTGCTAATTAAGAAAACCAAAAATTTTTTTTGTTTGTTTGATTCTTTTTACTCTATAAACCATTTTCCTTTAAAAGGTGAATTTATATTCTGAATCTTGGGTTACATAGATCTCATGCACATTTTGAATATCAGCCACATGACCACCCAACTTTATTCTCTAGAAGTCAAAGTTTCAGAATGGGTAGTGTGTGCAAGGTACCTTGTTCGCACTGACATTGTCCCCATTAAACTATTCCTGTGCTTGTAAAGACATTATTTAAGACATAAATCCCAAAGGTGCTAAAGAGTATTATGAGTTATT
>WAAG01093584.1:0-16242 GCA_013390105.1 Tichodroma muraria
GGTGAATTCATTGCATCCAACATACTGTTAAGATTGTTTTTCTTTCACATTCAGCTCTGCAGAATCCTGGACAAACAAGTCGCTAATTGAATCAGAATCAGTTTTACTCTTTGTTGTTGGTTTGGGGTTTTTTCCAGACCCAAAACAAGATTTAAAAGTTAATGCATGTAAACCAAAAAGCTGACCTTTGACTTCAGAAGAAAACTGAGCCAGATGTCGGGTTACAAAGAGCCGTAGTTGATGATTCAGATCACAGTACAGAGTATTAATGTTCCAGGAACGAATTCCTGTCAAAAAAAAAAGGAAAAAAAAGGAAAAAGTAAGCTGTCATTGTCATTACACCTACTCCAGAAACAGAAGTGGAGAAAGAGAAGTGAGCAGGACACACAAGGACCAGGGATGCTCTACTAAATGAGTATACTTAGGATGGAGAAAGTCTTCAGAAGTAAAAGACCATAAGATATTTACCTTCCATAAAACATTTCTTCTTCAAGGACATGCAGGAAACAAGTCTCCATTCAACTTGCACTTCATGCAAGGGAAACCAACAAGACATGAGGCCAAATAAATTACACTACTGCTTAACCAAACAAATATGTTACGTTAGTTTTACATCTGCACTCTCCAGCACTGGTCACCGGTAGAGATGGGCTACTGTGTAGTTATGCTACTGAAAAGCTCAGACATCAGCTTCTTTGCTCTTATAGCCTATGCATCCTCCAAGTCACAAAAGCTCTCCACCCCTCCAACTCGCTCTGCCTAATCACTCCTTCAAAGACACTGATCCCACTGAGACCATTTGAGTCTGTTCTTTAATCTTTATAAGCTTTGCCAGCTAATTGCCTTCATATCACAGCAGGAAGGTGCTTCTGCTCCCAGAGCAAGTGGCACCAAGCCATACTGGGGAAGTCAGGAAGTCACCTTCAGACCTCAATGTGAGCAGGTGTACATTCTGGAGGACACCAAACACTATGCACCACAGATTTTCACATCCCAGTAGGGAGCAGCCTTTCCTAGATGGTGTGACTCTACATTGTGCCACAATGAAAAAAAGCAGAATATCACAATGAATCCCTACTCCAGCATCTAGTGCTGATATTCAGATGTTGAAGGCCAATGCCACAGACTTCTAAGGTTAACTGAAACAAGAATTTCAGCTCCAGTATTTATTGATGGAGTCCTCACTAAGAATTCTTTCACCATCTCTCTTGCATAAAATACAAACTTTTATTGCCTCTATTATCTGCATTCTTTCAAGGTAACCATGTTAATTTTCCATGGAGATGTCATTTCCATTTACTGCAGTTCTAGTTCTCCATGCTGTGCAACAGCTCTTGCTGGCTACTGGTGTGACAGGATCCTCAAGGATACACGCTCCAGATTTCTACACATACCAAGAAACAGAAATCATTGCATCACACAGGTCAGTAGTCAAGGCCTGTAGCATCTACAGCAGCTAAAAACCCCCCTTGTGCTTAGTTTCTTTTTCTGGTGACAGCTGACACAGTAGAGTAACAAAGCTTATTTATGTGCTGACAGTCTGTACTTCAGACTGCACAAAAACCACTCAGTAAATCATCTGAACTTCAGGGAAAAGAAAAAAAAAGAAAAAGGAAAACCAAACAACTTACCAGCACGGCACCTTTCAATCCAGACATGTGATACAAACAAACGAACACATAATAAAAAGACATGGAGCAGAAGATGGATAAAATTTTTTCCTATGCTACACTCCAAGAGAGCATAATTGTTTAACCAAATGTCCAGTATAAGAGAATCTTAATGCAGTACTTATGAGCTTTCTGACCTGGACAGGAACAAGGTGGCACTCTGCAGGGCAAATCCTGCTGACTAGCTGCTGTGTCATGGTCATCATGTCCCACTGCAGCAATAAGTGCTATTTGAGGTACTGTTCCACCCTCTAGGATGCAGAAAGAATAGATGCTCTTTCAGAGTAAGAAAGGCAAGAGTGGAATTATCTCACTTGTTCTCATACTTGCAATAATTTATTCAACATTTTCTTCCCTACAGGTAGTCTGAGTTTACTCATAATCTCTTCCAATTTGCCACAATTCCAAATTATCACTCCATGGCACATAAGCCAGAACATTGTCCTTGCTGATTAGAATCCTCTACCATAAGAATGCAGACTATACCACAATAAGGGTAAATATTCAAGCTCTTTGCAAATGCAAAGACTAGGTAAGGGACCACGTGACTCATCAGTTTTTCATCTCATTCTTTATGCCCTTGTGAATGTTTTATTTCCTGCTAAGGTAATTGGCTTAAAAGATTTGGCATTTCTCCCCAATACCAGACCTAGTCTTCTGGATATTGTTTCAAAATTGGACAAAACTAAGACAGTAACAGAAAAATAAAACTAGCATTTATTAGACAGTATTTTAGAAAAAGTGTTGTTCAGATATCCCACAGATTCACAATGTCACAGGCTACAAAGCTCTACACCTGGAAACGAGCAGGTTCCTATAATGTCCTGTAGCCACTATTGTGCTCTCCTGAACCAAGGTATAGAAAGAAGTCTGGAAAAACATACTTTTTATATTAGTCATGGCAAAAGATTTATCAACCAAAAAAAAAAAAAAAATCTTTGGTTGCTTTTTGTTTGTTTGGAGCTTTTTTTTTTTATTATTTTGTGTTTTGGTTCTTTGTGATTTTGTTCTTCGCTTGGGTTTGTTTTTTGTGGGGTTTTTGTGGGTTTTTAAAATTTTTTTTGTGTGTGTTTGTTGGGGTTTTTTTTTGTGTAGACAGGGTGCTGCAGCCAACAGAGCAGACACAAAACAAACCCTAGCTTTTTCATCCTTTGTATATTCACTGCTCAGTAACCTGTTCTACCTTCACATGAGCCCTCTACAGCCACTAATACTTAAGTGGGAATCATCTTTTCCACATTCCTTGAACTGCCTGAATCAAGAGTGTAGCTGTCTACAACATCATAATATGCTGACTATTGAAGATTCAAGATTGCTATCATTTTAACTTTTCATTTTTCATATCTTTCAATTTGCAAATACTGGCCAATTTTAAGAGGTCATTCTCCCATTTCGTAGTGGGGAAAATTCTAACTTGCTGGAGGTCCTATTCCATGTAAGTGACAGAGGAAAGACTGAAGTCCAGGTTTCCAGCTCCCTGAGTGATTCACTTCTACTGCCAGTAACTTACTAATACCACTGAAATGGCTCCCTCTCATGAAAATGAAAGAAGTGTTTACATTTGACAGAATTTCAGTAGGTTTCTAGTCAGAGAAGGCCAACTGTAGAACTTATTTCTACCGTGGCAGTTACAATCTATGCTGCAAACAGCACGATTTTTCTCTGCAGTGGGAATTCTCATGTTACTGGCATATGCCTGTAATATTGTGCAGAATCAGAGTGAAATCCTTTAACTCTCAGTCTGATCTGTCACCAAAAGGATTCAGAGAATGGATAAGGATGTAGGTTGGCACACCAGTTCAGTGAAGTGCCAAGTGAAGATGATCACCCTGCTGTGCAGGAAGCAGGAATGGCCCCTTCAAAGAAAATCTTTCAGAGGCCAGATGGTCATAATCAGATCTACGACTCCTGATTAAAGCCATCCCTTGAAAAAAGGGAATGAAACACTACTCATGAACAAAGTGGCCTGTGAACAGAGATAGCTAGAAAAGATGCTGAAATGAAGAAATTGGACAATATTTGACATTTTTACACCCACCCCGTTCTTAAATTACACTGTCCATCTGTTCTTCAGTACTGCTGATGCTTTGGAAGAAAAGTCACAGAATTATCTCTGAATAACACAGTTGTGCCAATAGTTATGACTGTTATCCCTGGCATATTTCAAACCAATGTGGCTTGGAAATGGGGAGCTGAGGGGAGAAGCTGAGTCAGAAGGTTGTTACTTTATTTCTCAAAGGTGTACTATCTGCTTATTAGAATAAGGATTCCCTTAAGGTCCTGATGTAGTTGATCAGCTCTCCTTTGTCTTTTTGTCAGAAACTATTGAAACTGCCACAAGGAAAGAACTGCCATCTCTCCACCTCCTTCCCCCTTACTTCTAAACAACACTGCATCTAATATACAAAGACTAATTCATTGCCAAGGCCTCTGGATGTTACTAAAATATGGATAACAGAAGAGAAAAATGTTTTGGCAGGCCTATCCTGCGTTGTGTCATTCCTGAAGCAGCTCACTGTGCGGCTTGTCCTCCCCACTCTGGTCCACGAGGTCGCTCTATAGACAGGGAGAGGCCATACCACAACAGACCCCTGTTCACAGCCGTCCCTAGGATCACAGTGAACAGTCCAGCAAGACAATTCCTCCAAGACAGAATCTTGAGGTGAGATGGAACTAAGATGTAATCTACCAAACCACTAATAAAGTAAAGATTGAGGGGAAAGAGAACCATGAAATGTCTTTAAGCGTTAAGACGCTGGAAACCCGCGTTAGTTACATGTCACTAATGAATATAAAGCAATGATCAGGGGACAAAAAACAACGGATGCCGCCTGACGCCGCAGAGACGGGCCCCGCACTGCGCCGGGGATCCGAGCCCCGCCCGGCCTCGCCCTCCGCCCGGGTCCCTACCGGGCCCCACGGCTTCAGCCTCGGCCTCCGCCCGCGGTCCCCACAGCGCCTCGACCCTCCCCGCCGTCCCTCCGGGAGGAGTGGGATGAAGCCCTGCGGCGAGACGGCGGTGCCGCAGGGCGGGGAGGGCACCAGCAGCTCCGCCTCGTCCCAGGCGGCTGCAGGGACGACGCGGCAAGCGCGCGCAGCCCCGCGGCGCTCAGGGGCAGGGATCGCGTCCGTCTCGCCCCGGACCCTCTGCCGCGACCCCGCCTCTCACCGCGCTCCAGGGCGCCGCGCAGCGCGCCGCGCTCCGGCTCCGTCCCGATCTCCCCGATCACGGCGAGCAGCGCGTGCCGCCGACCGCCCGGCGGCGCCGCCGTGTCCATGGCGACCGGCCCCGCCGCCATCTCCATGGCAACGCCCCGGCCTCTGCTGCAGCGCGCGGGCACTGGCGCGCGGTTCTTAAAGCGCCCTGAGTCCCTCCCTGATTGGCCGAGCTGCCACGTGGTCCTGCGCTGCTGCGGAGGGGGCGTGGTCTGTCACCGGGCCCCGCCCCGCCTCCCCCTACGGCGCCGCTGGGACCGGCGCAGCTCCGGTACGGGAAGCCTGCCGCTCTCTCCATGGGCACCTGCCGCTCTCTCCATGGGCGCCTGCCGCTCTCTCAATGAGCACCTGCCGCACCCGGGCTGCCCACCCGAGGCAGGTCGTGCCGGCACGGTGGCTGCCGGTGAGCTCCCGCCGGCACTAGGGCACGGGGTCTTAGTTCTTTCAGTCAAAATGGACACAGCAGTACAGCGACCAGCGACGGATGCTCAAAACCGTGAGCGGAAAGAACAACTCAGGGGCAAAGGGGTGTTGGTTTATAGTTTAGTTTAGGATTTAGTTACTTAAATACAGAAATCCATGGAGATTTTTAAACGTTTGGTGTTGAGTTGCTGCAATACCCACAATAAAGCCACAGAAGACAGCAGTTCTAAAGACTCCAAGGCTTGGTATTGTTATTCACCTTTCTTATCTCTCCTCCACTGCTTAGCAGTGAGCAGGTACCTTCCTGATGGTTCTTCCTTCTGTTCAATAAAAAGCAAGTGTAATGGTCTCCAGGGATAAGTCATAGGGTTTCCTGGATTCCAGACCCATGAGCTACAAGAACAATCTGAGTTTTGCTAGCTGCCAGTGCAAAGCTGATGTGAGTTATCCATGGCTCTACTGGCAGGCCGTGGTGTATGCAGGAGTTCTTAATGTCTGGGGTGATCAGAGAGGCCCTAACTTTGGGCACAAGTCCTTGTTGCTCACACTTCTGAGTCACAGCTCAAAAGCAGTTCAATGCAGATGGCCTTTAGCTGAGACAGAAGAGATCTGGATTAGATATTAGAAAAATTGTTTTCACTGTCAGAGTGGCCAGGCATTGGAACAGGTTGCCCAAGGAAGGGGTAGAGTCACCACCTCTGGTGGTGTTCAAGAGGTGTCTGGATCTATTTCTGAGTGATGTGATTTAGTGGTTTAGGGGTTACAGCGGTAGTGCTGGGTGGATGGTTGGACTGGATGATCTTGAAGGTCTCTTCCAGCCTTGGTGAGCCTATGATTCCATGTGCAGAAGCGAAGCAACCCCAAACTATGAGACTTCTACAGGCTGAACAAGGGAGAGCCACCAAAAGTAGTTTCAGGTAGAAAAATCCATGTATTTTCTGAGAGAAAAGAAAGGATGACCCTGTGCCAATGCAGTTGGGTGGAAAAGCAGCCCAGCTATTATTAAATGACACAAGTCAGCAGTAATGTGCAGCAGTTCCTAAAACACTGTCAGGTTCTGCCCCTGCAGTGCGCAGGATTTCCACAGGTGAGCTATAGTTTAGAAACTTGATGGGAAGATAAGTCAGCATCCTGCCCTCTTTCATTCTTTTGTACCAAGACTGCAGTTGAAATCTCAGAAGGTTCAGAAAGTCGGCATTTTGGCAAGCATATGTGAATCTACAGTGTCACAGGACTCTGACAAAAGATAGTCAGGAAAAAAAACACAACCACAGAAGGGGAGAAAAATACAAAATAAATATCTCTGCAGACTACAGTGGATGTTACTAGCTTATGGAGTTTTCTCAGATTGAGATCTTAAACCAAAAGGTGATCTAGTTCTCCACAGATAAATTAGGAGATGATGCAATAGGGCTTTTTCACATTAAACTATGGTGACACCACTGGCTATGAACTTTATGAACTAAATCTTGTAAATAGGGAGAATTAGTGTATCAAAAAGGTTTAATTAATTTCTGTGTGTTGCAACCTGCATAGCAGCAATAATTTAATTTTAGAGGATTGCACTGAACAGGTAAATAATAAAGCAGAAAACTTGAAAATAAGTGCCAGTGCACATTAAATTCTATCATGAAAGGAGGATTTTAGATCATGGAGGGAAAATACGACAACAATACATGAAGGTGAAAAATATTCAGATATTTTCATACCAGCTGATAGAAGTACCTTCTGTTTTCAGGTGATTCAGTCTTAGTACTTGCTGCTTGTTTTTGACATGGTAGCTTTCCAGAGCTGCAGCTTTTCACTGCAGTGCAGAGATGCTCTTCCAGCTGGCTTTCTGCCAAGGAGAAATGAAACAGGAGACATGCAAACTGGAGTGAAAGCTTAAAAAGAATATCCAAACACAGAGACTAGAAGCCCTGGGGAAGACTTTACAATTAAAACACTTATTCTGGTGATGTTGTCCATTTGCATTCTTCTACTGTTCCATCAATTCACAGAATGATGGTATTTCTGTTGCTTTCTAATGTGAATCAGAGATGTGGTCATGGTAGAATTGCAGTAGAAAAGGCTTGAGTCCTAAGTGTGTGTGGACTACCTGAGACAGTAAAATGAAATATTCCCAGCTTACTGAGTTCCTCCTTTTCCCTGTAAATTCACACTCCAGAACCATATAATAGACCCATATAGCAATTGTCTTGTAATCTTCTGTTTTCATGCACTGCAGCAGTAGCTGGCACCCCCATGAAAATCAAAAGGTGACTGGGTTGATTGCAGATATTAGAGGTCCTGACAAATACCACAGAAGGAGAGTGGCAAAAGCAGACTAAAGGATTGCCTCATACTGAAGGAAAATGAGTGACAGATAAGCGACCTTTATAAAAAGAGATTTAGAAAGTAGGATCAAAATAGTGTAAAAAGGATTTTCATAATATCATGAAAATAACAATCTACACTATTTCAATTCCTCAGTCCTTTAGCCTGGAATGATTACTTCCTGTCCCTCCCACCTAAAAATTTCCAAGTAAATAAAAGCACCTCAGGGCATCAGAGGCCTGTGACAGTAGCCAAGTGAGGATAATGCCTTTAATGGTGGTGAAATATGGTATAATTTCTAAAAAGCAGAGAAAAATAGGTGACTGCCTGAAGGGATTGTTCAGGCCTTGATCTCTCCTGTGTTGAACACAGCCATCCCTACATGGAGCAGAAGAACCCAGCATTGATAATGCTTTAATGTACAGATGGAGTCTTATGGTTGTTTATACTGACCCTTCCAGGATGTATTTTAAGCCAGAGAAACAGAGGACTGAACCTTTCAGTTTGACCAAACCACATTTTTGCTTCTATTTAATACCATGGGTAATTTATCAGAGTAGTACTTCTATTCCTCCCATTTCTGTCTTACAGAAAATGTGTCAAGATACTATCTCCTCTACAATTTGGAACAAAGCTCTGATCAAGGCCAGGATATAAGGGCCAATGAAATTATCAGGTGTATTCATCGTGCCAAGTGATGCAGGGTGTTGGAATTAAAAGACATGTTTATCAAACTTTGAAAGGTACTAATTTGTATTTTTATGACAGTCCTTCTTTGAAGCTGAGGTGATTTTTAATCAATTAAATATTAAATACAAACTGTCCTGAATCCATACATCTTTGTTTCATCTTTCCACATAACTAAAATCAGTCAAAATAATATAGCTGAAATGGTAGGCAAAGTACAAGTCTAAAAAAATCAAACATTACTGAGATTTTTTTGCAGACTAAACTGCATAGGTTGCCAGCAGCCTTACTGAGCAGTGCAATGAAATTCTAAGGCCACACTTTCCACCATAATAGTGCATATGTCTTTCACAACTTCTCCTGCTTGGTAAAGTCAAGCAGTGATTTCAACATTCCTCCAGGAAAAGGTGCAAACTACACGATCCCGGCTTGGAACGAAATAGCTTAACTGCAGTATTTCATGGTGCATTTTGTGCGATTGAATAGGTTGCGAGTGTTCAGAGAAAGTGATATGCAAGTAAAGTGAACGCTTGAGAAGTTAACTTGGTCTGGCAATCACAGCCCCGTCCGGCACGATCGAATATCTGACCTTTCTCGTTGTGGCATTCATATGGTGAACACTTTCGTGTGGTCAGTCTTCGACAAATTAAGGATGTACATACCTTGCGCTACCCGTAGGAGCCGTTACCCGAGGGAGCAGCAGCAGCCGGGGGCGGTGTCGGGGCGGTGCGGAGGACGGTATCGGGGCGGTGCTGGGGCGGTGCGGGGGACGGGTCCCGCCGACGGCGCCCTCCTGACGTCTGTGGGGCAGCCTCAGTCTTGCTCGTCGGTCCGGAGCAGCTGAAGGGAGCGAGCTGGGCCGGGCCGCCGACGTCTTCATTCCCCGCGTTCGCTTTCCCCCCGGAGTTCCGCAGGGAGAGTGGGGTAGCCCTGAGGCGGAGCCCGGGAGCGCTGGGGCGCCGCAGGCCCCGTCTGGGCAGCCCTGGCCGCGGCGGCTCGGGGGACGTCGGGGCCGCCGCCGCTGCGCTCGGCGCGCCCCGGCGGGGTGGGACAGGACGTCCGGAGCAGCTCCGCGCCAGTGTAGAGTACAAGAGTTACTTCATGCCTCTAAGGTATACATACTATACACAAGTGTAATGCTTACTGTTTGCTCCTTTTTCTGTGGCAGCAGTATGACACTTACTCAGTTCGTGAGGCACTATGGCCCCCGTTGCTTTATTTTGCAGAAATACTATACAGCCCAGCAGCCCCCTCCTGAATTTGTGCAGTTATTTAGTCAGTTATTTAATTTTATATAATATTGTTCTTACCTGCATTGTACTTTGTCCAGACCATTTAAAAAAAACTTTCTTCTATACTTCTAGTCCCTCTCAATATCAGATTGCTTGTGGATTAGTAAGTGTACTTATTTTGTAACCAAAATGATTAAAGAAAACAGTGGACTAGGAACAGCACACTGACGTTTGAACCCTCACTCAAATGTACTTGTTTTGAACTGAGGATTATTACTTTCTGAGGATGAATACCAAACAAGTTTTTTACTTACCTTATTGAAACTTCATCACTGCTACGCTTCCCTAGTTTGCTTATGAGAATCCTATACAGATACTGCTAGAAGTCTTATAGTAAAGTTGTTATTCTGCCACTTATGTCCTGTTGCTCCAACATAAGGTATCAGATCGATGTTATGCACCTTGTCTTTAGAGATCTATGTCGGCTGTTAACTCCTCTCCTTGTCTTCCGGATACAAACCTGATTTGTCTGAGGATTTGTTATCAAAGTTTTCAAGAATTTGAAAGGAATTTTAGAAACTGACTGGGATGTTTGCCATTTCTAGTCTTCATTACCACTGTGAATTTTGTAAGGTAACCGTTAACGCTTCTAAGAAAATATTTCAATAATACAGCTTAATATCCATGCCAAAGGAGCATCTTCTGGGATTTGAATAATCAGCCACTAGAACATCCCTCCCGTCTAGCAACTGCAAATATTTGTAGCCTGTTTAATGCTGCATAGCAATTGCAAATATTTGTAGCCTGTTTAATGTTCTTAATATGCATGTGCAAACTTGGATTTCATATTACACACAAAATTTGTACCATACTCATATTTAGTGTTTCACTATGTACAACCTTTTATCTATAACGTTGCATAATAAGAGTTTTTTCCAGGCCAGGTACCATTTTTTCAGATTCTGTGGTTTTGGTTCTACTACAGATTTTTAAATAAAATACACGGAATTCTCATCTATAAAATACAGAGATGCAGAAATAAAAAAGAGAACTTGCAAAAGTAGATTTAAATTAGGCTATTCAAACTCACTATTTTTTAGTCAAGAAGGTGAATGCTGGAAAGACATTAATACTGTCACAATTATGCGCAAGGCTTCTTCGATAACCGTTTAATCATAAAAACACAGGGAAATTAATCGGAGTTCACTCTCCTGTGATATCCAAGAAAGGACGTACCCGATGGTGGCTGTCCGAGGTAGGCGGTGCTCGGTCCGTGCCGGAGCCCGAGCACGGGACTGTTTCGCACCTCTGATGAACAGGGGCTCGGGAGGGCACCGTGCGGACCCTTCCCGGCCCGCCATGTGCACCAGGCCGCTGCATTCGCCCTCGGGCGAGCTCCGCGGACGGAAGACGCGAGGCTCTTTGTCTCTTCTGGGCTCTCGCGGAGAGGCCGCGCGGACGGCGCAGCCCCGAGCCCGCCGCCGTTCCCGCTCCGGGACGGTCTCGGTGCCATCCCGCTGGGTCCTGGGGCGATCTCGGCCCCATCCCGCTGGGTCCCGGTGCCGGTGCCCACCCCCCATCCCCCCGGTAACAGCGCGGGGCGGACGGGTCGCGCGCGCCAATCGGCGCGCGGCAAGATGGCGGCGGCGGGAAGTGCGGCTGGGTTGGGCGGCGTAGGGCCCGGCCGGGCTCCGCAGCCTGTGGCGTCCTGCATGGAACGCGGCGGGAGCAGCCAGCTGGAGCCTGGCTTCTCGCAGCAGGACACGCCCCTCCTCATCGTGGAGGACTCGCAGCCCCTGGCCGCGGAGGCGGACGCGGAGCGGGCTTGGTTCGGTGTGCTGGCCCGCCGGCTGCCGGCCCGGCGGAGCCCGAGCCCCGTGCTGGTGAGCGCCCGGCGTGGTGGCGGCACCATCCAGCCTTGCCCGGCCCGGCCCGGCTCTGACGCGGCCTCCGCCGCTGTCTTGCAGGACGTCGTCTGCGGTGCTGCCGGCAGCCGGGCGCCGCGGGAGCGACTCGCAGGTAAGGGCGGGGCGCGGGTCACGGCGGGTCCGGGTACCGCGGTCGCGCTGACGGCGCTGTGCTTGCAGAGCCCATGGATAGCCCGGCCCGCCCGGGCGCCTCTGGACCGCGGGGCTGCGTCGCGGAGGAGTCTCCACCGCCCGACGGGGAGAGCAGGTACGTGGGGTGGGGTGGGCCGGGCCGGGCCGGGCCGCGGGAGCCGCCATCCGGGGGCTCTCGGCCGCCGCCTCTCTGGCCTGCTGAAATCTCTCTCGTGCTGAGGACAGGCCGAGAAGGCGGGCTCGGTGCTGTAGCGCCGTGCTCGGCCCCGGCCAGGACGTGTGGTGCGGAAAGCTTGGAGCGCCTGGTCGGTGCCAAGTGACCCCTTGGAACACGAGCCGCGGGAAGGCGGCCTGCGGGAACCCCTGCGCGACGTTAGCGAGTCTCTCTGTTGCAGTGCCCTTGGAAAGGCCAGGGAACGAAGTGAAGGTGATGTTGAGGACTGTGCTTCTTCGCCGTGTGTAGAAGGTAACTTCCCCGTTTCAGTTCCTGTTTTTGGGTTTTGATTCAGATTGACCGTCTGTGCAGTTTTTCAGCTGAGCTGACTTGTCTCACCGGGGGTAGTTGTGCCGGTAGTAATTGGTCAGAAATTGGCATCCTTTTCTGGAAGTTGATTTGTATGCTTTGGTGTTTAAAAAATTTAGGAATGGTTGATTTATATTGTTAGAATGGGTCTTCGAGCCTGAAGGTGGTTTAGAAGAGGTAAGGATGCACTGTGATCGTTAGGAAATGGAGCCTTATTATGAGCTGGCATAATGGTCGTTGTCATCAGAGTATTTTCAGACACAGGCTGTGTATTATCAAGATTATTTTCTCTTCACAGAATGAAAGTCTTCTGCAGTTCCTAATGGCATTACATAAGCCCTTGCTGATTAATACAGATTTCTGAGTTAATGGCCACTGTTCCTGTTCTGTTACTATATTTTAATTAGTACAGCTGAGATCAGATCAGTTAGTTTATTCAGAGTTTCAGCAATAGCCTAAATACTTTGCGTCTTAGAGGATATATCTTTTGCCCTTGTAAAAGTGATAGATGGCTCTTGTATGTTTTTTTATCGGTATATATGTTTGTAATGGATGTCTGGTGTTAGATACAGGCATGTCACAGCTGCAGTTTGGAGTTCTAGAGTTGTCGCAGAGCCAGGACTTTGAGAATGACTTTGTGCCCAATGAGGGAGATGCTAGGCATCAGCTTCACTCTGGACCTGCTGTCCTTTCTTCCAGACTTGTGAAGAATGAGTCTAAATATGGTAAGTGAAAATGATCATAGATGTCTTCTTGCTGCTGTGTAGATTCTATCTGGTTTCTTTAAATTATAAATGTTATTTTTTATTTGACAGGAAGTACAGTATTAATAGTTTTCAAAATTGAGTTCACAGCTCACTGGTAGTTGCAAAGAAATTTGCCCCCTCTATCCTTTGGGCTAATTCATTTGTTTTCTTGTACCTGTCCAAGTATTATCATTGATTCTTTCACTTCTTTCCTAATTTGTTTCCAAAATATTTAGACAATCTGATATTGAATACCTCATCCTGTCTTTTTTTTTTCTTTTTTCTTTGTTATCATAGATCAAAATTAATTTTTTTTTCATATAAGGCTTGCCTTGGTATTTGTGTAAATTACAGATCTACATTTTTTTATTTGTATATTAATCCAGGTGATATGAGTAACAAATATTTTTTAACTCTCTCTTACTAGAACTTTGTGGGAAGAACACAGACACTGCCTCCAGCACAGAAGCACATACTGCTTTGGAAAGCCAGGCAGAGAAATCTGAAAGGTAAAACAGTCTGTCTTCTCCATAGGTCTTTTGTGGACATTCTGGAAGCTGATTTGTTTACCTTTTTTTACTACGTTTTTAGATGTGGGGGAGAGTTCAAGGCAAGAGAGAAAGGTGAAAGGAAAGATGACATATACTGCTGAGACCTTTTTGTAGCAGTGCTGAACTAAGGAGTGCTCTCAGCATTCCTTGGTGAGAAAAAATGTGTTGTCCTCCTAAACACAAAGATACCAATAGGTTTGTTTTTAAGGGCGAGTTCACTGCATAATAAAATATGCCAGTAATTTTCCTAAGATTGTATGACTGGAATATACTAGAAGCAACAGTTCATTTTAAGTCACATAAGTTATCTTGAAATAACTTAATGGCTGTAGCATGGGCTTTGGCTGTACAGGAGAAATCTGGGGACTAAGTGGTGGGTATTCCAGGATGCTTTTGAGTATTTGCTATTGTACGCTTTGTTTTTAACTGCTTTTAAGTGTGAAACTTCAGTTTGTTAAATAGTGTTTATTCTATCTGTCGTAAAATTTGTGTAGTATTTAGCTCATCTTAAATTATCGTATTCTGCTGCAAAATAACGTTAAAAAGGTGAAACGAGAATCTGCATTGAATAGAAGTCAGTAGAAGAAACTGCATTCCATTTAAGCATCACTTAGATTGGAGGAAAACATAAAAAACGATTCTGAAAGTGTAACTTACCAAGGATGAAAATGTTACTTTTCAGGACATTGGAGAAGTTGGTCTTCCTTCTTTTCTCCTTTTTTTTCCATGAGTGAACGAGTGAATGCCTTCTATCTGTTACTGATTGATTTTCTTTACAATGTTGTGGCCTTACTTCATGTTTTAAATTTCTCAGGTCAAAGACTGTGTCTTGTGTTTCCAGAACTCTGCAGGAAGCAGAAGAACATACAAGAAAGGAAACGCCTGTCAGTGGTGCCAGTAAAACTGAGGAATCCCTTGGTTCTGGTCATGAGGAG
Source organism: Tichodroma muraria (assembly GCA_013390105.1). Classification (NCBI taxonomy): domain Eukaryota; kingdom Metazoa; phylum Chordata; class Aves; order Passeriformes; family Sittidae; genus Tichodroma; species Tichodroma muraria. Next base: position 14,360 of record WAAG01093584.1, read on the forward strand.
TCAGATATCTTGTCAACTCAGGAAGAGATGTTTCCTGAGAATCAAGCAACAGGTAACAATAGACAAGCAGAACCAAAATGTCCATCCCAGAGATAGTTACAAACATCATACCTACTTGATCCTTAGAGACATGTAGTGTTTTAGGGTGTAGAATGCCATGAGTATTCTTCATGTAATTTCTGCTAAAATTGAGAACACTTTGGAAATGAAAGGCCACAGCCTCATTTACTGTAGAATGGAACAATGTTTAAATGTCACTTCCTGTTAGAATGGTTACTAAGTGGCTTGTTAAATACATTTAATTTCCTTTCTCTCTGTGCCCCTTGAAGAGCAAAACCAAAACCCATCTTTTACTCTCTTTTGTAACTAATAATGCTCTGCCTTTGTAATGACACACCAGTGTGGATAAGTAGAGTAGGCAAGCTTCTGCCCAGTGGTGTCTGTTCTGGTCTGATCTTGTGAATGAACCTTCTGTATCCAGAAGATTCTATAACAACCTTCTCCTCGCCCTTAGTCAGTGGTCAGTGCAAGGTGTCTTTTTCTTAAGAGAACCTTGCCTATATTTGCATTCTAGTGCTGGAACAGGTGTGCCAATATTGGAGCCATTGGGGATTTTCTTAAAATTCCCAGGTAGGAAGACTTGTACAGTCTAAAATCTGTTCAAATTTTTCTTTTTCATCTGAACTATTTTGTGCTCACGTATCACATACTGAACTGTCAAGTGCAGTCCTTCACCAGCTCTGAAAATCAGCTTGTCATTGCCTGTCTGAGAAGGACCTGTGCAATAGCATGAGTTTAATTCCTCAGAATTTTCTGATCGCTGTGGGTTTTGACCATATTTCTATCTTTATTTCCTTTTGTTCAAAGCCACTGCAGGGAGTGGCTGTCCAATAACCAGGGTGGAAGAGGGAAGTTCTCTGGCGTGCACCCCTGCCCGCAGTCTGCAAGTCCTGCAGCTCTCTGGACAGGCATTCCTTGTACAGGAGGGTCATTCCATGTAAGCAGAAAATCCCCAAACTCTTTCAAGAACTTCATTGCAGTAGTGCATTCCCCCTACTCTCTCCATTATTCAAGGACTTGTGGTTGCTTTTAAGCAATCAGTGTTTTAATTTTGCACTATGAGAGGGGCATGGCCTTATTTTGCAATGAAATGAACTAATGGTGGCCATATGATCCCTGACTGTTGCTAGCCTCTTACTGGTGGTCACCTGACACTTGCCTTTCATGAGAAGCGTCATATTGTGACAAGCTGGAGCTTGATAGGAGGAGAACTTAATGCATTTTTTAGTGAGGTGTGGTTTTCATTCCATGTTTCCTTTTGGTCTGCAGCGTCTCTTCAGGCTTAGTTATTCCTCCTCCTGTTTCCTTTGGACCCAATGCCCTTGTCCCCAGCAGTCCTACTGAACAGGAGCAAGCAGAAGGTAACATTTTTCTGCATACTGTCTGTGGTCGTGTTTCTGTGCACGGGTTTAGTCAAGAGCTTGCAGCCTTTTCAAAATCTGTTAAAATTATGTTTAAAGAGTAAAGCAGGACTGAGAACAGTGAAGGGGTAGATGGAGATCTGTATTTGTGATTCTGTTGTTTATGATTCTCTATATTCTCTATCTACTATTGATATTTCCTGCATAGCTATCATAATAAAATTAGTACTGTTGACTAGTGCCCTTTCACTTGAAAGATGGGAAATGCTTTGTATGGCATACAGATTTCTGCTGGCAATTATCTTCCTTCGTTAGGGACAAGCCATTCTTCCTACAGGCAGGAACCTGTATTAAGTCTAAACTGTTAGGGCAATAAGGAGGACAGATAGAATTACGTCGTATAAGTTATTTTACCTTAATATCGACAACTTCCACAATATTTGTAAAACCTTTCATATGCTA
>WAAG01093588.1:0-30279 GCA_013390105.1 Tichodroma muraria
CATCTAAAACTCTGCCTTTACAGTCTCTGCCACAAGCCTCTTTCTTTAGCAAAGTAGGAGTGGAGGCAGGAAGCAGGGCCTCATGGTGCTGATCTTCTCCAGACAATCTCCAGCAGGAGACAAGCCCCAGGTCTAACAATGTTGTAGATCAACAACACTGTCCAGGGACACCCCGGAACAAAGCGAGCTGGTCTGGCTGCAGGAGAGCAGCAGCAGAGAGGATTTGAGCTGGAGAAGGAGAGGACAGTGGTTCATCAGCAAACAAGCTAACAACAAATGGGCACAGAAGTAGCCCGTGCTGAGACTGCTCAGTGTATGGTTTGAACCAGAGGTTTCTGCAGAAAAAAACACCCAGAAGTAGATGGGTCTGGCTTGGAAATGTTCCCAGCTACAGCCAAGCCCAACACTGTGCCTCACTAGCCTCACTTCTTTTTAAAGTCTCTTCACATTGAATGTAAAATTTGACTGCAGGTTTTTCAAACCCGTGCATATATTTTCTCATTTAATAGCTATTTTTTCTTCCTTTTTGTGGCATGGCTGTTTCAGAGGGTAAGCTAAATAAGTGTAGTTTTAAGGGACTCTAACTTTTCTACTTACAGGTATCTCCTATTCTCCAGCTGTGGGGAAATGCTATTTTTACCATAAAAATGTTCTTTATGTCAGTTTTTGTGGTGTGAGCAGGACTTCCGTTCACACATTGGCACACGACAGAACAGCTACCAGGCAGGACTACACTGAAGCATCTCCTCAAGATTTATTGCAGCCTCAGTGGTGTTTTGGGCTTGAAAGGGCTTAAGACCTCTGCAACAAACAAAAATAATAATTCAGGCAGGTAAAAACACAGCTTTACAACTCTAGACTGTCTATATTTCCCCCAAACCAGCAAAACTAAGTTTTATAAAAAGCAGTAGGTGGGGTCAGCTGCAGATGGACATTGGGAGATTACAGGGTGTAGGTATGCAGCACCTCTCCAAACAAAACTGTTTCAAAGTACATCTGCAGTGAGACGGGCATTCTATCAAAAAATACCTGGGCCTTAAGCCTAAAAAGACAAGATGGGCAATGAAACCCCTAAGGCCTTTTAAACTATTTTTAAAAATTACAGATTAAGGAGAGGAAAGCATTTTAATCAGGACTTTAAACCTTTTATTAAAGCAGCATAAACTTTATAGATATAACCATCGTCAAAACACAGGTCCGCCTGTAACTCTAAAGGTGATGGGGGAGGGAATTACTGTGGGTTTTTTTGCCGGAAACAGAATATAAACTCCTACTTAATGTCAAAAAAATTAATGGCAAATATGACAAACTTCTAGTGCACTGTTAATGCTCCTGCTAAGAGTGGAAGGAAATAGAAATGGAGTTCCCAGCTCCTGCTTCACAGGGTCTCAGCTGAACAGCAGCAAGATATGATTGCCCTCTGCATCTGTCTGCCTGTGCAACACGGCTGCTGCTCTTTGCTGAAGTTGCCACCTCACAGTTCACAAGCTGGTGAACATATAGAAGGAAAGAGACAGGTGTTTTAATATTTTCTGTGTTGCTTATTAATGTTGTCACATGTAAGGCATCTGGGATACCATCCAAAGATGACCATTGTTCCCCATAATCTTAAAGACATGCCTCCTTTTTTTTTACCCAATTCCCATGCCATCTAGCTTGCACTGTTCAGTTTAGTTCCTCTGCTCATGGAAAGGGCTCAGCATCCACACAGGCTCTGAGATGTCTCATCCCTCTCTCTTGGTAAACAACCAAGAACGTGCTACATTTAATTTCCCCATTTTAAACCACCACAATAGAAACCCTAGTACTACTTGCTAGGGTCAAATGGATAATTTAGGAAAACAGCTTGTCTGGCTGTCTGAGACAAATGCCACACAAATTCCATGCCTTCTTAAATATACGGAAGTTTTCCATGCACCAAATGCCATCATTGCACCTCTTCTTGTTGCTGCAACAGGGTAATTGTGATTTTGAATACTTAAAGTACAGAAAAGCTGGCAGAAATCCTTGTTCTCTGAAGAAAACCCACCCCTTCCACATGTTCACAAGTTAACAGCACTTCCTTAAGCCCCACAATGAATTTGAGGAAGCCAGGAGCACATTCAGTGGTGCTGGTTACATGCAGTTTTGGAATGAGGAGACACTCATTTCCTCTAAATTCAGTCGCACAGTGGGAGAGTGAGGAGGAATACTTGACACCCACACTGAGTCAGCTCTGTTTTGGTGAAAGTCTTGGAGTCTTCATCTGCTTTGCCATATTTATGACACCACATTGGTCTAATTATGGAATTCCCTTCAGCAGTGACCAGATACTTTCCAATGGCCCTGTACAACGTTTCACCTTGCCAAGCTCAGGCAAGGGAGCTCATCACAGCCAAAAGCTCTGGATTTGTCAACAGCTTTATAATCATTTACAAAATAATATCATCCTTGAAACTCCTGCCTAAGAGCCTGGAGTACCACTGGCTTCCCTCACATCTGCACACCTTCAGAAACAGTTCTGAGAAAGACTACAAGTTCTACTCAAGACTTTGCATCCTCCCCTGAAGTTCACCCCTCACTTGTGATTTCTGCATCCTCTTCCTTTCCAACACCTGTTAGTGAACAATATTTGCATCATTGCTTTGTGTGCCATGAGCTAAAATTTTATGCTGGTGCCATAGTCTAAAATACTCTTTTGAGCCCTAAATTGTCCACTAGACATGCTACATTTCTTTAGCCATCTTTTATCGTCAAGGCTTCTTTAAAAAGATAGTCCATTAAACAATAGTCGAAGAAACAATTTCTACCCTGTGTCACCAGGGCTCAGTTACCTGATAACAGCACACATCTCAACAGCATCACACACTTGCACAGCCTTGGCTCAAACATGACCATCACTGAAAATGGCCTCTTTGTCATTGCTCTGCTAGTTATACATGGCAGAATGAAGGGCACAAAACTCAGGACTCAGTGGATATTCTTAGTCAGTTGAATAAATTATTCTGAGGTATCCATCCCAAAACATTTAACTTGCTAGAGCTGCACATTCCTCTTGTAAGCATATACTCCCCTAAGAGCAGATTCCAAGTCCATGTCACCGAGGCTGCCATAATACAGCTGACCTTACCCTGGTCAAGAAACACTATCATTTCTTTGAGACATCTTCCATCCCAGGTAGGAAGTCTTCAGGCATTTTTTCACTGGGCTCTGCAAAAGTCATCTGATTGACCAGCTCTCCCCCATACCATTGGATCACTGCATTCAAAAGGTATTTATCTGTTTTTCATGAATAAAAATAAACAAGTCGTTGTCCACACACAGTTTTAATGGCTATCAGAGATCACTATCTAAGGAGAACTAATTTTACTCTCAACAAATTCAACTTCCCATATTTAACACAACAAAAAGTTCTAATTTTTTAATCACTACATAATTTTGCCACAGTTTTTTTACATCAGAGGTCTCACCAGATTCTGGTGACAGCCTTGTCTAGCTGTATCAAAGCCTTCAGAAGGACCTCTCTCACTAAATTAAAATACAGGCCAGTTCTGACTCTGTATCAAACATCACCTTCTAAATTTCATGAAGAGCTGAAGTCACACCAAAACATGATGAGATTTGCTTGTTGGTTTGGCTTTTTTGCTAGAAAGAACCTGGGAGTAATGAAGCCTGGCAAGCCAATGATGAACACTCAGAATGTACTCTAGTTATTATGTAGCATAATTGCAGCCATTATTAATTACCTGCCATTCTGCCAGGCCAGAGAATTTCCTTTTCCTGACAGTCTTTTCCTCTTGCAGCTTAGTAATGACTCCTGAAAATGAATCTCTCCTGTTTTATCCTAGCTGCATGAGATTCCCTTCATATCAAAAATTTTTAATAAATCATATAATTGCTTTGGACAAAAGCTTCAGAACATATAAAACTTCCAAAATATATGCTTCAGTTGATAAATCCACGGAGACCAATATTACAGTTATAAAACCCCTGCTAATCCTAACCCACCACCATCCTCTTTCTCTCCTCAGCACAGCGGGGAAACCTTTGTCTCACTTTGTGTGCCTGCATCTCTGCATTCCATGGGCACCAAGTTCTACACCCTGCAGGAAAGCAAGGCAAGCAGAGCAAGGGGGTCTCTCAGTCCCTCTGTTATGCTCCCCGCAGGACTCACGCCCCTCACGCCGGCAGGATCAGGGCCCCAGCCACTTTGGCAGGCAGGTCTGTAGGATGCTGCCCCTCTGCACCTCCCACACCAGGTCCTCTGCTCCCAGCTGGATGGATTTGGGTAGTTGGAAAAGTGGAGAAATGTCTACAGACACAGGCAAAAATGTCTTCACCCCAAGAAGTTGTACCTAGAGTACACACACACAATTCATAATCACACTAATGGAATTGACTTCTGAGATAAAGCCAATAATGAAGGTAAAAACCCCAGCATTTTAAAAAACACCAATGAAGTCAACACAAGGAAACACATAATTTCCAAGCATGACTTTAGAAAAAAATCTGTCATGTGATGAAGACATGCTAGAATGTGACTTTTTCTTATTTTCATCCACACATACTCAAAAGTTTTGTCTTAACTAACAATAATAATAGTATTAATGAGCATTACTTCCCTACCACCAAGTTTGCTATGCTTACCTAAACAAAAACAGACATGTTTTAAAATAAAACTCAGTCACCGTATTAAACAAATGAGTGCTTAAAATGAAATTTTTGGCAAGTGCCAGCGAGTTTTCCCATCCTGGTGGATGTATCACCCTCCAACAGAAAAACTGAGCACTTGCTTGATAACATCCTGAAAGCAAACAAACAAAAAAAAAATCCAATCAACCAGAAAAAAAGCAAGGTATGTACATAGAAATGGAGCAATGAAAGAAGAACACATATATTTTGTAGCCCATTAACAGTTCTATTCAGCATATTGTCTAACATAAATGCAAAGGGCAGCTTTAATGCCAGTAGATATTGCAGGAGAAAGCATACTCCATCCAGTCACCACTTCAGTCAAGCCTCACTGTCTGTCGTGGGCACATTTTGAACATCTCTGATTTACCTGACACACTACTAATAGGAGAAAATTATGCTCTCAGTCCTTTCCACACACAATTTCTCATTTATGAATTAAAGTGTTTATTTTAGAAATAGCAGACTTTTCCTTTTAAGTATTTTGGCAGAAGAGACCATTCAAAAATTTCTTACAGAGCCATATGATGGGCCTTCCCATGCCTCCAACTGGCCCCCCTTCCCAGGGTATCAGGCCCTGGACCACACAGACTCAGTTCAGTGTCTGAATTCCAGACAGGAAAATATTTTTTCTGTTGTTAAAATACACTAAAGTGGACAGATACAGCCTATATCACAATAGCAATCACCACTTTAAAAACACCAAGACACTTTACACAGTGGAGTTTGGGGTTTTTGCCATGGCACATTTTTACTGATTTTTAAGATTTGATTGGCACTATACTCTCCAAAACTTGCCAACTTAGAGTCAGGTATTCTTTATGCAAGTTGATTTTTCCCACTGTAGTGTAAGCAAGAGCTGCATTTGTCACCGTGGGCATATTTACAGCCTCCTTGAAGTACGAAAGGGTTCTTCAGTGCTGCCCAGTCATGGCAGATAAATTAGTGCCTGTCAGGTCAGGTTCAAGGAGTCCAGAGGCAGCACTGTATTCCCAGCCACGTGGCAGAGAGAAGCTTTTATCTAGTTTTTGTTTAAAGTGTAAGAGACTGCTTGGCTTTAACCAGCCTACTTAGCTGAGCCGTGTAGTTTCTTTATGTAAAGTCGAAAGACTTTGAATTGTGTTAGACACTTTGGCAGACACTTCAGCTCCTTTGCTCCATAACAACCATCTTTTCTTCCATACACAATAGTAGATCTCCCTCAAACTTGATTTATTTAACAGATACATAAAAGACACATCTCTCCCTTCAACCACCCTCTTTCTTTAGGCTCATGAAACCTTGAAACAGTGACACTACTTGTCACAAGCAAACAGCCCTGGCTGAAGTTTTACTTGCCATCACAGGGACAGGCTGTCTCCATGCCTTCCATAATGGGATCAACCTCATTGCAGCACAGAAAAGCTGCTGCTAGTGAGCCCATGCAGGGACCACAGTGCCTTCAGTCCCTCCTTCTAAATCCTGCAGGAACCATGATGCATGTTCCCATGGCCTTCCTGGGTTCTCACACCAGCACTGTATTTGCAGAAAAAGTTGAAGTAAGTAAAGGGCAAACTCGGCTAATGAATGCATTTATCATGTTTCCAACTCTCTTTTTAATTCCTGTAATGAAGCAGCAGCCAACTCTGCCATGGGTGAAAGCAGGGCATTTGGACAACTTTTTCCTAGCTGCACAGCAAAGTGCTCTGCAGCACCAAGAAAAAGCAGTACCTATGGCAGGAAAAAAAATCAACTAATTCCCTCTCTGGTGAGAATGTCATCATTCATGAGGAATACTAATTTTAGCCAGTTCCTAAACATCACAGTTTGTTTCAGCTCTGTTTTCCCTGAATACTAATGGTGAGATGGGGGGAGAAGGGGAAGTTGCAGTCTGCTCTTGATTTTCTTTTTGGGGTCTTACTCTCCATGTGAGAAAAGACAAAAAAAATGTCACTGCTCTTGGGGAGAGTTGAAGGGTAGGGTGATGTGCTGAGCAGCTTCCTGCATGGAGGATGTCTCCCCCAGGGTACCCCACATGCTGGTAATCCCTGCAATGGAAGATCAGCCACAACCAGGGAGGCAGCTTGCAGAAACATGCATCTGTTTTCAGTTAGGTCCGTGAAATGCATAAGCTGCAATTTGGCATCTCACTGCAGGCTTTAAGAGGATGCTGGGATAGCAAGAGGAGAGGGGAGGGATGTGATGAAAAACAGCATTGTGTTTATTAAAACATATCACTAGTCATCTGGGTTATTGTTGTTTTTGTTCACCTCCATGTTGGATTTTCATGTCAGGGGACAAGCTGAAGGAACAGGCTTGGTCCTTGGAAACAAGAGGCTGATGCCTAAAAACCACCCTGGGATCTGGTAGGCTACCAACTGCCCAACTCTACTGCTGACTGATGGAGGTAGACTGCAGCCACCTCCACCTAGGGAGCTCGCTCCCTGGCTTTATCACACTATGCCTCATATTTGAGGCAAAGACCATCCTCTGCAACCTACTAAGGAAAAGCATAATAAGGAAAACTTAAGGGTGAATATTATCTTGGTAAAATGGCACCACATGTTACCACTGTGACAGTGCACTCAGATGTGCCTGGGAAGGCTGATCCCCGAGCAGAGCAGGTAAGTACTGCACTGACACCACACCACACCTTGGCACAGCCCCATCAGCAGCATGGCTAGGTGTGACCAGCCACAGATAATTCACATGGGGATGAGAAATGGGGGAGCTCCAACTACTGTCAACCCCTTTTTCAGTGCTAGTTACAGCCAGGATGATCTTTTTGTAAGAGTTAGTGACTTGCAAGTTGAAGTCCACGTGTGGCTCTGGGCAACAGCTATAGGAGAACCCACATGGGGCTGAGCACTGTCTCAGAGGGCTCCACCACACAACAGGGTGCCCAGCCCCATCGGAGAGGTGCCCCATGGATGCAGTACAGGCATTTAGGATACAGGAGGCACAGAGCCCAAAGGCTGGCCTAGGGAATATATCTGATGCTGAAGCCTTTTAAAAAAGCCTATGCCTATTGCAAGGCAAGAAAACATTGTTGTGAAACCTCTCCTGCAGCCAAGACTTTCTTCCTCCAAAGAGGACGAAGCATGGGTCCCCATGCCTATCAATCCTTGGCAGATTAAAATATTCAGCTGGTACTGGGCAGATAACTTCTGTTGCAGTGGAGGCAGAGCAGTGCTTCAGCCTCTGTGGCAGTCCCCAGGCTTGCAGTGCCAAAAGGTCCTAGGCCCTGCAGATGCTGCCAGTGCTTCTGGGGACATGTTCAGCTGCCCAACATGAGCTGCCAGTCAAGGGACTGCCTTGAGGCCAGGGGATGTGCCAACCACTCCTGCATCTGCATTCAAAATTCAGTTTTGCGCATTCATCCCTGCCTGTCCCAGCTCTCAGAGGCTCTCTGTGCCATGCACTGCTCTGTTATGTTGTGTTCACCACAGATGTTCTCTCCCAGGTGCCTCTCCTGGCACATGAAAGAGCCACAGAGCCGGGGTTTTACTTAGCTACTCAGGCACTTGTCTCTCAACAGTCTCTCAACACAGGTGGGGAACAGAGCTGCACACTCCAGCGCCTCCCAAAATAGCCCAGTACAGCGCTGCTCTCCTCAAATGGTGGGAAACTTCTGCCTGAGGCCATGCCTTTCAGCTATGAGCCTTTTTTTGAGAGATATGCACTGGCAGAGAAGCACACCACTCCTCCCATAGCTGCTCTTCAGTTTTGCACAAGTTTTGTAAAGTGACCTTCTCATCCACCAAGGCTCTTGGGCACGGGGAAGGATGTTTCTCCCCCTCAATCCTGCCTTCACAGAATGGTTTATAGCCCAGTGATTTGGGACCAGCAGAAAGGAGTTGGCTTGAGAATCCTCTCAGACAAAGAGATACAAATCCTTGCCTTATCGCCCACATGAAGGTGTCTAGGCATGGAGCTACTGTATACTGATGGCAATCAGCTATTTTCTTATTAGACAAACCTCTTTCCACAAACACTCAATTCTCTTCCTGGAACAGGAGGACAGCCCAGGATGACTAGCGAACATGTTGGCCCCACAGCTGGGGAGTTAAGTCTCCAGATTTGACACCAAGCCACATGTACATGGTCTTGGCTGGGATAAGCACCTTGCAGCCCATCACTGAGCCAGCATGGCATTGCTGGCATGTGCTGTGCTGCCACCAAACCGAGAGCACCTCTAGGAAATTGCTAATAAAAACTAATGTGCCTCCAGGCCAATGGATATTGTGGCAGTTTTCAATTAAATGCGCTTTCAGGTAGGATTTACTTGTTTTTGTGGCTGTAGTCATTGTCTCAGATTATAGACTCTAAGTGCAGGAATGTGAGAGTTGCATTACCATGATGCTCTGAATGGGTTTATGAGCCTTTCTCTGCAATAGAATGCACCTGCCCCAGCACGGTACCACAGTAAAGCAGCCCCAGCATGAAGCTGGCTCACTGCCAGCCATGCCTGGGAGCAGCGCCTGTCCCAGCTCCCTGGCTGCTTGCCCCTCCACCAGTAGCACAGCAGCAACCTCTTACATTGTCTCCAGCAGCTCAGTAGCTCTATGCAATGCTCAAGAGATTTACCAGTCTCCAATAATTTTCACACCCCACAGAAATATGATTCTGGAAGGGGAACAGACCAGAGCATATGGGCAGATGCAGTAATTGACGTTTCCTGCTCTTTATTTCAGATAATTCCCAAAGATGTGTTTAAGTCCAGTGTTTGTAAAATGGTTATGCCATGACCAACACCAACTGGGTATACATGAGGTGAAACAGTGTTTTAATCTAGAGAGGCTGAGCCTCACTGCAACCCCAGCTACTCCAAACAGCCACCAGCTCACAGGAGTTCCTCCCTTCCCTGTCCAAGCATGGGCATTTTTATTGCATGACAGCACAAGCTCCAAACACAAAACTCTCGCTATAATCGGTGATCCTTTCTCCCATAACCGTATTGGCATGGCCCTGTCTATTCTGCCATTGACAGAGGCAACCAGACTGATACACAAGGATCTACAGCAGTGAAAACAGGACAAAACTTCAAGCAGCAGATGAATGGCTACCACCTACCACTGGTCATGTTCCCATTTTCATTGGCTTGGCATATTCTTTAATGTCTTGTGAAGCTGAGTAAACTGAGGCATGAGGCATGATAACTATATTATTCTGGCTGCTGTTGCAAGGGTACAAGCCAAGAAAGCAACCTTCTTGGTGAAGAGCAGCAGGGTTGTCATGATAGGAAACAAAACTACGCTTCTAAACCACAAAACTGCTTAGTTCCTATTTCATTTCTTCAGAAAGTCAACCAGCTAACACAGTAGGCAGTGAAAACAACCCCTCAACTGCTGAAACCAGAGTGACCCAACCACTGGGTTGCAGCAGCACTTCAGCCTGCTATTGTATTAGACATATATACCCTATATATCCCTAGGTATATATATACATATATACCTGTATATACCCTAGGTATCTGTCATCTGTTAGCATCAAGGTTTTTTGCTTTAGCCAGGAATGTTTGCTGAACGGCACACCCAGCAGTTCCATCCCTCCGCTGCCAATTCAAATGCAGGTCTTACCCTCAGCCTCAGTCCCTCAGCACCACTCACGCTCCACACCATTAGTGATAGACCAAAACAGCCAACATGCGCTCCCAGGCTGTAGAGCCAAGGGTGAAGGCAGCAAAGCTTTGCCAGGTTGCTCTCTAAAGAGAGGATACATGTGCCTGTGTAAATGCTCCATCATAAACAGAGCTGTAGCAATACGAGCAAACCAGACCAGCTGCAGCAGATGCCAAATACACTGGGAACAGCTACTCTGCTCCCATTATGCTGGCACGGTCAGGGCAACAAACTCCCCCATGAAACAAGGACTTATCTAGATAAGGTGCTTACAGGGATTAGGACTTCATTCCTGTTTCACGGTCAGATGAGCTCTGCCCTTGACTTCAGAGGCTTGGGAGGTTGCTCTGGGCCAACAAAGACAGGCTGGGAGGGTTTGGACTGTGACCCTCGTGACAAAATCAATAGTCCTCACGTGGCTAGTGCCAATGTGTAAATCAGTGGCTTGTGAATTGCAGGGACTGCTGTTCTAAAATGAAAAAACATCACAACAAGAGATATAGACGCACTCCTCCAGCATGTCTTAAATAATTCTGAAAAGTTATTGTATTTGAAAAGAGGTACAGAATTGGTAGATTTGTAAATACCTGTTAAAAGAGTACTAAGAATCATATATAAATACATTAAGTACATTAGAGAAATATGATTGAGTCAAATGTATCAAGAGGATGCAAAGATTTTAACTCCTCCTGGTGCTACATTTGTAGTTTGGGACTCTTTTGGTTTTAAATGCAGATAACCTTACAGAGAAACTAATTTAGGAAGGCAGCTTCACTAAACACTTTTTGGGGAGAATTTGTGCAAAGAGCCGGCTAAATGTGCAACCAGACAATATAGTCAGTGACAGACACAGGTGAATTACCTGGCAGTCTTTTTCACTCTGATGTGTGGAAATCAGATCTGTCAGCAGTTATTTTTAGTAGACGTGGGGCCATGAAGGACTCACTACAAAGTTATTTTATGATTTCACTTACCAATACTTAATAATACCTGCATCAAACTTTGAGGCGATGCAAACCTCTGCAGTTTGTGGCAATGAGGATCATAAGTACACAATTCCTGCAAGTAGAAGTTGGTTGTTACAACAAAGCCAGAGGTCCCAATTAGTGTGTTTTGTGCAAAACTAGGAAGCAGCTGGCTTGGGTTTCATAAAAGTTACCACAACTAAGTTGCAGTGGAAGGGGCAAGCAGAGACACACATCCAGACTGCGCACCCTTTATCCAAATCACAGCACACGCTGTTTCCAAGACAGGCCTGTCCAGAAACCAGCTTTGGCAGCTGCTGTGTCAAGTGTCAAGAAAGGCATTGTCCACACAATGTAAGGTAATCAGGGGATGAAATAAGCTACAAAATATACAAGAACTCTTATCTGTTGCTGTTAATCTAGATGAAGCACAAAAATCAGTTTGCAAAATTGCTGGTTAGACTTATATTAGACTTTTCTGCCCCCCTTGTTTAATAAGGGGTTTGCATTCCCTAGGAGTCATGCAGGTGTGACTGTGGTGAGGAGATGGCCCTCAATGGGTGGACGTTCATCAGCCTTCATGAGTCTTCCTCATTGTGATGGCAGAGAAATTGTGCAGAACTGAGATGTCTGGACCAAACACTGCTTTTATCCCTTTTCACCTAGTCAGCAGCGCCACTGGAGTAGAGTACCCTTTCCAGAGCAGTTGGGGAATTTCATTACAGCAGTACAGGTGACCAGTCTGCAGAGATGTGGGTTACTGCCTTTTGTACCACCCTTCCCTTTGAACTTTGGGTGCAAGAAGCTGGACAGAAGCCAAAAGGATGGAAGAAGATGTTGTCACATCACAGCAAGCAGGTTTTAATTGTTGTTCCCAATGTCCAAATGCTGCAAGTAGGGACACTACACAGTGTCCCTATAATACATAACATATCAAGTATATAATAATATAACATATTGAGTTATAACCAGCTCTCCAAGCATCTGCCAGCCAACAGATCTTGCTTACAGAAAAGAACTTGACCCACTAGAATGTGACCTACTAAAATGTGCATGGACTTGCAGAGTATGAGATTAGATTACAGCTTTAACTAATATAAATATTAGTCAAGGAGTCCTTAAGAGATAAAAAAAAAAAAAACGGACCAAGAGGTTGCTACATCTAATTATGCTTGTTGTCAGAAGTGACAGAAAGGAACTTCTGAACAGACTTGGGTAAAAGCACCACTAAAGAACCAGTAGTGCAAACACTGCTGCTTTCTCATCTCTGCAACTTGAGTAATTGTTATTTTTTCCCCACTCAATTTTAAAAAGTCTCGCTCTCACTGTATAGAATTTCAAGTTTTTTCTGGGAATACAGATAGAGGAATTGTCCTCATGGTATTAGCTCATAGGCAATCTTTTTGTCTAGAAAACTCATCAGAACGGATAATTTACACTAATCCTACGGTGGAACCTATGAATTGCTCAATGTGGAGAAAAAAATGTGTATCCGTACTCTGTGAAGAAGACAACAGACAACCTTTGAAAAGCAGAAGTCTTGATACCTTGGCAAATTATAAGGTAAGATTGAACCCCCAATTATCTGTAGAGGTGTCTGGGCCTCCCTGGCTAGTTTTAGGGGAGAGCCAAGTAGCACACTCAGCTTGCAATAGATAGAAAAGTATTTCACTGGGCTGGAGCACAGCTCTCTAGTCCCTGGAGGGTCTCAGACTCATTCCCAGCCATGCACAGAGACACAGCTATGGAAAGGCCCTTCCTGGAAGAACACAGCTGAGGTTCAAAGCAACACCCAAAAAAAAATCCTGAATGCACAGACTGTTAGCAGTCAGGACCTGATTCAAATCAACCTATTGAAAAAAATAAAAAAATATTCAGTTCTATCTAAACAGAGAGGCAGTGTCTGAGGAGCTGCAGGCAAAGAGTCAGCAGGAAGTGGTGTCTTAGAGAGCTGTGAGCAAGATCCAGGTTCCATGTGTCCTTGAGCCTGTGATTCCCTGGCCTCTCTCCCTGGGGTGGAAGTGGGAAGAGAGAGAGCTCATACTGCTTCATACTGAAGCATTAGTCTGGTAATGGCTTTTGAAAACATCGATTTGGCAAAATGATGGGGTTTTTTTCCCTTTTTCACAGAAACTGGAATACCGGTCTTACAGCTTTCATGCTTCTTTTTTTTTTTCCTTCAACAACAGTTTGTCCTTCAAAAACTCAAAGAAAAAAATATTCCATAGTTTTGACCACAGGAAAAAATTTCCAACTGACAGAAAAAAGACATAAATTTCCAATTTTTTCTTTAACACACTCTTCCTCCCCCTCTTTCCCATCACCTCTCCCACCAGCAATGGTCACTACTAGCTGTGATTTGAACAGCTTGTGAAAATCACACAGGCTGTGACAACAAACACGTCCTGAGGTTTGCAGTACTGCCTGCATGAGGCTGATGTGACTGAATCAGGTTTTCAGGAGAGAGGGTCACCAGCCAGTCATGCAGCCTTGGAGGAAGCGTAGTCCCAAGCCTGCTCTTGCCTCTTCCCCAGGCAGGTTTGGTGGCAGTCTTCATGATGTCTCCCAGCTTCCTTCAGGGCATCCAGAAGCCTCTGGAAGGGTCCTGTCAAGCACAGGAGCCACTGCATGACTTGATTCTTATATGTTGGATGAATTAATTCCAGACCTGGTCCCTGCACTGCAGTGATGCTCCAGATGCTTTTTTCTGGCAAAGGGGCAGATTCTCCATGCAGCTCTACCTTGCTCACTTACAGAATAAGAAGAAAATAGAAGTTTGTCAAAGCAGAGGAATGTGATTTGACAAAAAGAAAGAAAATGAAGGCCTATCAAACTCCAGAGTGAAATAACATTAATTACTTGCTTAAGCATTTTTCATGTCACAGTTTTTTTTCCCCTAACTTAGAGTTAGCAAAATTAGACAGCTCATGGTTAATATAAGGTTTTGGCTTGCAAATCTGTCATTTACCCATGTGATGGTTTTCTCCAGACTTTGAGACACAGGAAATAATCTAACTTTTAAATAAATATTGATATTACATTGCAATGACACACATTAAGATGCCTTCCCCTCACTCAACACAAATCAGTCAGTGAAAAAATATCTGATACACTGATTCTATTTGAAAACTGTAATCATATACCTCTACATTTATCCTTGTTTCTGAACACCCCTGTGCCAACAGCTCCCCTCTGGGAAGCCCTGGGACCTCTCCACCTGCACTGTTTATTACCCAGCATCTCCAAAAATTCCTCAAAATGCATGTCGCTGGCAGAGCACCTAAGTGTTGGCAGTACTGAGGAAGAGCAAAGGACAAGGTGAAAGGACACAACAGGGGTTATTCCTTCCTTGATGCAGTAGGTCTTTCGCCATGACCACTTCACAGCTGAGCTTTCTAATCTGTGGTTTCAACAAATGGAGACTGAGAAAATTATCTTTTTCTCTAAAAGCAAGGCATTAAGATTTGAATCAGCTGTTAAAGGAACTTAGACCAGGGAGACCCAGCCTTGTGCAAGCTGGAGAAGAGGGAGGATTGTGAAGGACTGAAACCACATCACCTGTCACAACAGGATATATTGCACAAACCAGACCTAGGGGGAGAGCAAATTCCCCACTGAATCTACACTTGTTCATAATAACCTTCCACAAAGGCCCCATCATAGCAGGATCCCCAGCCTGCAAAAGCCATTGCCCCAGGCTGGAACACTAACTGAGTGGCAAGAGGTAGAACAGCTCTTGATTTCTCATAGACACCCTCTGCATAGCCTTTTCTTGGGTATCCCATTAAAAAACAAGTTGGTAGTAATTGTGTCTGAGTTCCCTGAATCTGCACAGTCAGCTGGCCCTGCTCCTCCTTGCACCACACACTGGAGGTCAGAGTCCCACACGCTGCTTGGGACTGTGAATGAATTTTGCAGGACGATGGCAAAAGGGGAGTTTGGCATAATTATAAACACACAGCTAAGACAACCAGTCCCCCCCACCTCCGGTGTCGCAGATACATACTACAATGGTCTGGGACATGTAGTTTCTTTGCAACATAATATTTAATTGTATCACATTAACATTCCTCTGCTGTAGTAAAATGTGCTAGTGCAGCAAGTTTTGACAAGAGCTCTAGGTTTTGGCTGAGAACCACTCTACACTGTTAGTGCCGTGGTGTGGCTGCTTGCAGTAACTACATTTCCTATATATCTTGCACTGGAAAAGGAATACAAACCCTTTTGTTTCAAAACAAAAACTTCCTAAATGCAGGCTGCAGCCTGGGAGCTGGGAAATCCATGTTCCTGGTGGTACAAGGGAGCTCAACCTTTTTCCCTGCCTACCCCTACTCTGCATGAGGTTAAAGTGTTAACAACAGAGCTAGCAGAGATGGCAGTGGCAGAAGAAAGGAGAAGGCACAGGGAGTTGCCAGACCTGGGAAATCTTTCTGATGAACTACATCTGTTGATGCTGAGTTTTCTTTTGTTGTTTTTCCTTCTAGGTAAGCATTTCTTAAGAAAATCATTTGTAGAAAAATCAACAGTGCTATGTGAAATCACCAAGGCAGTGCTACAGATGACTTCCAGTACAGACACTCAGCTCCATAGGGCAGATCTGAACTTCTTGGGGAATTCTGGTTGCTCTTGAAGAGGAGTACCAGCATCAACAAGAGTAACTCATCTCTTCAGCACATAATTGAAGAGGGATCCGATGGTGCAGGAAATGCAAACACATCCTCCCCTTTTTTCCCCTTGACTTTAGGGACATCTCGCTGTTTCTTGGTGATTTTTATACCCTCATTTCTCTAGCTCAAACTCTGCAATGCAGCAAGCTGCCAGCCTTAGCCTGGTCAACCATTCTAGAAGAGGCCACATTTAAAAGTGCTTTCCTTCAGCTTTGTAACACTTCGCTCTCCTTCAGGTGCTCCTTACAAGGCACCACTCTGGAATACAGTAGGAATGGTGAAAGCATGACTGGACTCTGCTCTACCACCACTGCAGCAGCAGTTTCTGCTCCACTCCCACTTGCAACTAGTCCCTGAAGCCTGGCAAACCCTGGAGAGCTCAGCACACAGCAGCTGATGGAGGAAGGAAGCCTTGGCCCACCACAGTGAAGCAGGGAACTTGACACAAGGGTGAGCTCCCCTCTGCCCACCCATGCCTCATCCATGGTCACACATTTGCTGGCATGCTTTTCACCAGAACATGGGGTGGAAGTAGAAGAGCTCCCTCACAAAATCTGGGCAGCATCCAATTTGAGGCAAAGACGAAAGTCACTGACCTTTTACATCATTCCAAGAACTAAAGTCCCTCAGCTCCCTTGCACTCACTGGAGAGATTGCTCAAAACCTGTTCTCTTTCCAGTCTCTCCCAAGGGGAAAAAAAAAAATAAATTAGTCTCTATGCAAGTGTATTTGTTCTTTGTGTTTCTTATTTTATATTTCACAAATCAGTGCCAACTTTCAGTCATTGAATCCAGACACTCATATTAACAATGGATGACTATATTTTCCATCTGAATGTTTTCGCACAAGCACAAGCATTAATTCAAAGTATTCTTTTTGCAAGTATTAGTGTTGCCATGTATATTAAGATGAAATATTTAACTTGTGTAAATGAAATTGTTTTGCTGGAACCAGCAGAGTCACACCAGCTTACACCACCAGAGACCTTGGTCCACAGCTGTTTCCCCACCCCTGGGCAGCCAGGATGCTGTGTTTGAGCCAATAGGATTTATGACCATTTAAAATAGAAGCGACTTTCTCATGCGCATCGGTAAACTGCTGTGCTATTGGACTGCAAGGAGCTGAGTACTTTTCCACTCTTTTTAGCTATTGCTATCAGAAATCATGGGTTAGTCGATAACCACATTCCTCTGAGATGAGTTTGCCAGTGCACTGAAGGAGATCTGTTCACACTGGGAGGCATTGTTTCCCAGGCTATTCCAAACAATACAGAAAACACTGTGTTCTCATTTGAGTACTATGAAGAAAGAGCGCAGTGGAAGGGCTTTTAAAGCACTAGCATATGCAACTCTATAAACTATATTCTTTAAATAAAGAAAAACCCTCTATGTCATGCAAAACTGAATCATGATTTGCTCATGGATTGCATCCAGCATCAGAAATATGGATGAGCTTTGGCTGGACTTTCTAAGCAACAGAAATAAGTACTTCACTCCCAGCAGAAGAGGTAAAAAGAATAATAATTTAAAAAATCAAACAGATTACACAAACACTTGAGTCCCCAAAACAGCAAAATATAATGACAAATTCATTTAAATTGAGTAGGATCAAAATATTTGGGGTAAGACCTTGCCCTAACTTAGCTCTTGCCTCAGAGACCTTAATACTAAGTCAGTGCAGAGCAAGGAGATGTTAATCTGTCTATAGTGAACTGAATCAGTTTTGCCAACCAGGTCAGAGGTAGTATTTCAGGCACTAACTTGGTATTGATGCTTTAAATAGCAGCAGAGTGTATATGCCCTTACATAGCACTTGCTGTGAGGAGCTACTCAAATACACGATGGTTTTCAGATGGCCCTGCAAATCAGCAATGTCCTAGTGGAAAACAAAGCAGGACAGGCTCACCTCTGTTTCGTTCCAAGCCAGACAGTAAGAAGTGGGTAGACTCTTCATTGTCCAAATTATAAATGAATGGGCTACGTTTACATGTTCGGTTGTACCATTGCTTGAACAAGGGATCTCAGTCTTCAGATCTCTTTCCTATCGTTCAGTATCACTCAGAACATGTATTTGGTTTTACATCGCTTGTTCTAACTTCACGAGTTACCTACGAAATCTAACAAATCTCGTTTAGCTTAAAAGTCCTGGATCAGGCCAGAAAACGAAGAGAAGGAATTTTTCCAGTAAGAGCTCAATTACAGATCTCACAGTCCAACAATGTAACAAGTTTTTAATGAAGCACAGCATAAAGAACATGTGAAAGATAATTATTTTCCAAAGTGGAAGCTTGAACTATTTCACGTATATGACTTGAAGCCTTCAGAAACAAAACAATTTAAAATCCCAACTAGACTTCTGTCCTCTTGTCCCCTTGCCTTCCCCTCCCCCTTACATGTAGGCAACTTCAGGAAAGTCCATAAGAGGTGAATGGACAGATTGTCTTCACTGGACTGCAGTGGGCTTTGCTGCCTAGCATAACTTGGCCTATCATGTTCCTGTTAGTCTTGTGGGAATCTGTGTCCGAAAGAGCAATTCCAAACTGAGATGTCTGCATCACAGTCTCTGCCAAGGAAAGTCTCCAGAATGGATCATGGCCAAACTTAATGATGCAGCTTTAAAGAAGCAATTTTGGTTCTTGAGTTTTTCTGAGTTTTGTTCTGTTTTGTTCTGTTTTGCTTTTAAATCTAGTATATTTTGCAATGAACACTAAGTGCACCCACATACATGCTACACTTAGAGGATGAAGGAGAGGGAAACAGTAGAGAAGAAAAAGAAATCTAGCGGTAAAACAGCAGGACTATTTTATCAGAGCAAAATGTCCCTTGCATATTTCTCCTCGTATGTGTTTTGCAGCAGAACCAGGTCTGAGGACAGACTGGAGCATTAATAACAACCACCATGATAGCTGCTGGAGTCCAAATCACAAGTGGACACAGGCAGTAGCAGATACTGATCAGCAGTCACAACACCATCAATTTTCTTTCCAGATTCACAGTGCTGCTCTAGAGCTCAGGTAGGCAAAATAGTCTCACACTGTGTCGTTTACAAGTGACAAGAGAAGCAATGAGGGAGAATGTGTCAGCAGTTATCCAGAGTAAGGAACATTATAAGTTTTCAAACAGAGATTGTTGCTCTAAACCTAACAGAAACTTCAGTGGGGATTTGGTTGGGTCCTGTGCCAGAAATAAACAGAAATACTCAATAAATTCCTACAACATGTCAGTCTAGTTTTTATGTAAAATGTTGTAAGTATTCTTAAAAGGAAAAAAAATGTAAAGAAAGAAAAGAAAACCACAGAAGAGCTGAAGAACAAGAAATAATCTGCTGAAAGCAAAAAATGGTTTACATTTTTCTGTGAGGCTCATTCAAGGTGGAAAGACTAGAAACATGTTGGAAAATGTTTAGAAAGATACTAGATTGATCAAAGCACTTGACTAGGATAAGGAACTAAAGGATCTAAGTTATTGCTTCTTGGAGAAGTGACTGCTGAGGAGATAGGAAGATAGAGGAGACAACCAAAGAAAAAAGACCACTCTTGAATTTTGAGCCTGAAAGGGACCCAGTGCACTGCTTACAATCCATTCACATTACATTGCTGGGCAAAATGAAATACAAAAGTTAACCAGCTCTACTCAAAGCCAGTGCAGGGTCCTTGCAGTGCTGTTGGAGCTGCCATGAGGCAGCTGCTGACAGCAAGCCTGGTGCCTACGGCCTAGGCCACTTGCCCCACATCAGCATCCCACTTGGTGAGATGCCAAGTCCCTGACACCACAGTGTGGATTTTGGGAGACAAGCTTTTGCAAATCTGTCTGTGACACCTGGAGGTGTTTCCCCTCTGAGCCTTCACTCCTCCCCAGTGCCACAGATTGTTGTCCAGGAGCAGAGCATACTGTTCGCTGCAGCTTGCCAGCCAAAAACGCGGCATCCTGACCCTAGCTGCAAAAGAGCTGATGTTGTGCCTGAGGGAGAAACATACTTCAACCCATTTTAGCTGCTTGTCGAGCAAACATGAGTCAGATCCCTAACATACCAACAGATATTAAATGGCAGTCAGAGCCTACTAGCAAATGGGACTTCTGCTTCTCATCAGGGTTAAGCCAAGTAGAGTTGAGCGGTTGCCAAAAGTGCAAGTCCCTGCCCTGCCTCTTATACTGGCTCAATTATTCATGAAGATTGCAAATATGGGAATGCTAGACCCCAAGAAAATTGAAATCACATAGGTTTTGTTGTTGTGGTTCTGATAGTTTTCTGAGCATTCAGTTCCTTGAACATGTCCAGTGGGAGCACATAGCCAAGAGAAAGGCCTCCCTCTCAGTGCAGTTTCATGATCAGTTTTCTGTTGGTTACCTAATTCAGCACAAAGCAAGGTGACAAATACAGCTGGCCACACAAACACATGCCAACACAGAGAGACCAAGAAAATTGCAGGTGGGATTAGGGAACACAACCATAGACTTTGGGGAAAAAATATCGCTGCACCAGACTATGAGACATATAGGTATCCCTAAGGTGACCTCAGTCAGTAGCTCAGAAGATGAGGCATCTCTGGGAGAAAACAAAACAAAAAACATGTTTACTCCTTCTTACACTGGGGAATTATTCTCTAAAATACTTCCCTTAGGAACCCAAGGGCAGCCAGTACTGCCAACAGTGCAGTACTTCACGTGTCAGTGGCCACTGAAATGGCAGGGGTGAACCAAGGCAAGAAAGCACAGGCTGAGCTGGAACTCAAGCTGCTGAATTCAAGGTAGGGCCAACGGAGCAAAAACACTTGCAGGGCACAAGAGAAGTGCAAAATCACTGCAGATCATTTTCACACAATCTCGTGATAGCCTTGGAAGAGCAGCACTGCAGTAGATAAAAAGCCAACAATTTTTTCACATTGAAAGTCATAGCAAATATTAATCTGAATCAACAACTTTATGTGATAAGGGACGCTATTCAGAGGATCAAAGTCTCTTCATTTCCTCTTTGCAACACTGACAGATTCAGCTGGCACTTTGCAATCACACAGGTGGCTTGACAATGATGAAGTGTTCATCCCAAGCTGACATAGATATGGAATAAGAAAAATATACTCGCAGTCAGTGCATAATCTAGACTTATTTATAATGCAAACCAAGATCCTGTTTTCCTTCTTAATCTATACTAAAACTGTTGCTCAGACTAAGGAAGTCTAGCAACTGATGAATCTAAACCACAGGGGAGGGAAAAAGACTTTAAACAGAACTTGTATTTTGAAGTCTGAATGATATGGTATCTCTAAAACACAAACAACTTTTTATGCTTTTTTATTATTATTTTTAACTCTGCTTTGATTTATGTCCAGGAAAACATATTAGGCCCAAGTTTTGGTCCTGAAGAACTTACAGGAGTCTGAACCAAGAAGCTGGAGTACCTCACCAATAGAGGAGCAGTTGAATAGCCCAGACAGGTCTTGACAGCACCAGCCAAAGAGAGGGAGGGGGAGGACATCCTTTATTAGCAACCTTGAAGGAGGCTTACCTCGTTAACCATCAGCATTGCACTGACTAAACCACAAATGTGCATTCCCTGCACACCCACGCAGGCTCTATGAACTAACCCATGGCAGGGAGCTGGATTGCCATGAAACACAGGGTGGACACGTATGGCGTCAGGAGAGAAACCTCTCCCCAAGGCACTGCCATCCTCCCAGAGACGTGGCTCGCTCTCTAACTTAAAGCAGGCTTTAGGTTCTCACGCTTTATCAGAAAAAAAGACCCCTTAAGGGCGAGGTGGTTAGAGAGCTTCCCCTCAGCCTTGCCTGATTAGGGCATACAGGGCCACAGTGGTGACAAATACCTGCAGGGAATTTCTTCCTGGGAAGAAGGGAAAAGGTTGTTTTCATGGAGTATATCCCACATCCCAGACCAGTCTTGTCAGTAACTCATTAAATGGTTCTAGGGAGTCAGCTAGATTTGGAATCCATTTTTTAAAAGTGCAAATATTTTTCTGTTACTAAAAGAGAAGAGTTAAATATTTTCAACCACCTGTAATGGTTTGGTAACTCTCCAGGAACATCCCCCTCATTCCCAGATTGAAAATAAAAAACAGACCCAAAAGATAGCTTTTGCTGCAGTAGAGTATGTTGAGCACTTACTTTCCTAGCCCCCATCAACCCCAGCCCAGGAGGGTGTTTTTTGATACTCCCCTATATAAGGAGTCAAAAAAGTCTCATGCATAAGAAAAAGAAAGTCTTGCTGGGTTCCCCAAAATGTTGCATTCTAAGGAAAAAATACATTGTTTATTGAGCTGAAGGCAATATTTTTGTATTAAATTAGAGTCCTCTCACTCATCAACTTTCACTCTTTGGTTTTCAGTTTCTCCCTGCATCTTGCACCATTACACCTCTGTTTACCTATACTGAATCCACTCTTACATGCTAGTAAATTTGGGGTGATTTCCTTTTTTTTAATGATAGCTTGATATCCTGCATCATACGGGGGTAGAACTGCCAAGCCCTGACACCTCCAGAGAACAAGAGGTGGAAAGGACTCACCCTGCTTTTGGTCCTTGCTGCTTTTCAACTAACCATGGCACATGAATACAGACTGAACCTTGGCAATTTTCCATTCATTATTAACAAATTAACAGCTTTGTAATTCCCTCTTTCCTTTTGTTCTATGTGCAGACATGCACATATGAGCCTGGGGACTTAGACTTTTTCATCTTGACAAATCCTTCCTCCTGCTCACCCCGGTTTTCAACAGCACAACAGGGGTCCAATCAGCAAAGCTTCCCAAGGCCTATCAAACAGATCTACTTAACTTATTTCCAGTTCAGTCCAGATCTTCATGAGGAAATACAAAACAGCCATGGAAAACATCTTTCTTCTGCAAGACCTTTAGGCCACTATTGTCAAGCAAAAATGTGCCCAAAATGTGGGCATTCACAAGAATCTGCACATAGTCTGGTTGCTACAGAGGGCATGGCTGCATTGTGGAAAGGTGTCCATGTCAAGGGCAGCCTCGGTCCCTAACCTGACAGAGTTGCAACCACTTTTCTGGTCACAGAAGCAGTACCAAGTGGCCAATATGAGACCAAGAGGCAGCCACGCAGCCTCTACCCTGTCACATGGGTCACTGGCCCGGCTCTTCCTGCTGCATCCTGGCCTGGCATCGCTTCAGAGGCTTTTGTGCAGAGCAGACAGGGCTGCTGAGGCTCCCCCTGTGCGGCCATCTGAGGGAAGGGATTGTTTGATTTGTGAGATGGGAGGAAAAAATAAAGCTCCCTCGTTGTTTGTCATCTGGGATGAAGAGGAAGAAGAGAGTCCTCTTATATTTGGTAGCTAAAGAGTATTCACTGCACACTGCTCTCAAAGGGAGGAAAGGAAATGTGGAGGCTGGGTGCCCAAAGCGCTGTGCTTCAGGTAGAGCCCTCTCCCAGAGCTGGGTGACCCTCAGCCAAGCAGTCCAGCAGAATGTGGCAGCTGGTGCAGGGCATCCACATCCCACTGTAACCCAAGGGCCATTGGGCAAAGGCACCAGGGGGGCAGGGGAGGCCCTGCCTCCTCCATCTTGTGGATCAGCCCTTCCTTTCTGTGGTGTCTTGTGCAAGTCAATGAGGTGCTTTGTTTGATGGGAAAAGCGAAATGTTTGCTTGACCCAAAACGAACTTCAAGGTTTTAAATTTACCAATAAGCCATGAAAAAAATGGGGTTGTGAGTTAATGCCTCCAATTTATTTTCACATTTATGTGTTGACAGCCAATCAAAAAAATAATCATACACACAATGAAGTTCTGTCTCCCACTTGTTTTTCTCATGAATGAGATTGCATATTTCTAATTACTGGTCCTGGGAACTTTTTCAAGATTTTATTTTAAAATTAAATGGAAATGCTTGAGAGAAGAGTTAAGATTATACTAAGCATGGATAAGTTTACTTAGCAACTCCATCCCTTTGAGAAGGCTCAATACTTTTTAATTTATTTATTTATCTTCTACATTTAGCTGGACAGACTCCATATTCCATTGCAGTACAGAAGTGATGTATTTTGTCCTCTAATAATACTTCCCAAGTGTTTATTCCAATCCAATGTGTTTGTTTAAAGCCAAACTATGGAATCATAGAATCATTATTTGGAGCTCATTTCCTCAAGAATCAATGTCATTTTATTCTGAGTTTCCATAAGAGAAAATACTATTTTAAAATGCAAACTTGTAGATACAATGGAAAATGAATTCCATTCAGATGATGCAATTAACCCCCAGTATAAATATTCTGTGGTGTATATTGTAATATGATAATGTGAAAGTCCAAAAGAACTCATTCCCAGACCACATCAGAAAATCTACTGAGTCAACAACTGCAGCAGACTATAACAGGATGAGTTAAAGGAGCAGAGCATTAAAGCAGGTTAGTTCAAACTGTACAGCATTTAAAATGTCACTGACAAAATTTAATATGACAATTCACACTCAATCACTATGTGAATTTACTCAGGAAAGATTTGGTAAACAAGATCTGACTGTGAAGAGACAACTAGTTCAACTTGCTCTGTCAAATTACTGCACGTGGAAGATTGTTCCTGTCTCTGCTTTGCATTATCACCCTCAGTTTCTGAATAATTTAGAAGGAAAATTATTTGCTCAACCTATTTGCTTAGGAATTTGTTTAACTTGTTATAAGCAATCACATCTGAAGCTCACTTTCTTGACTAAAGTTCCTCTGCACACATAGGACGTGGCTAAGTAACAGATGTAAAGAGCTGAAATTGTTGTGGTAGTATACATGTTTCAACTGTTCTCTCTGATAAAGAAAAAAAAAACCAGCATTTCAGTAAGATATAAGTGACTTCACTGTATATGTAGAAAGAGTGCAAGAATCATATGGTAATAATTACTAGAAGTGCATAGTTCACTTTTGCTTGACAAGAGCCACATGGCTTTTTTTTAAAATCCATTGTATCACATATATGATGTAATAATATATCAATGCAAATCAAACAAATGCAAAGCAGCTTTCCAGCTGAGACTCCAGACACACTGAAGTCAGGCAGCTCCAACTTCGGGGTCCTATTCCCTGCTCAGCCCTCAACACTCGCATTTTTTCTTTCTAGCTGTGATGTTAAAAATGTGTGGTTTAAATTACTAGTGAAAGTAGAGAAACCACCACGACATTTATCACGAATTCCAACACAACAGCAAAACCGAACATAGGAAAAATTGATCTCCCTCCAAAAGCCTCCCAGAGAGATCACCATGGGAAGGAGTTACTTATTGGTCCTTAGCAAATACAGGGGCTCCCCTTTTCCGAAGCAACATCTTCACCATGAAGTTTGGTTTAATATCAATCTGCCACTTGAACCACAGCTTAAGGTTACAGCATGGGAACAAAACTAAATTCAGCAGAAGACCTAGATATTGAGCAAGGGTATGGCAACACTACATGAAGAAAGCAGCCCAGATGAAATGGCTACAGTTCAGTCCTGCTAATTTCCCAGGTGCTGTGCAATTAAGATTCAGTATGGTAGTATTTTAGAAGCTCATTACTTCAACATTCCTGATTTCTTTTTGAGACATGCAATATCTAAATGCTGTAAGTATCATGGTCCCATGACACAACACATTCCTCTGGTGTGAGTTCATGAGGCTGGATCAAAAGCACTCCAGAGAGGATGCTGGTGGGTTAACTATATGCCACAAGCCAGGCTGGACATCTGGATGAATCAAAACTTTGTACATCTCAAAGGGGAGCATGGTGTCTGGGATTCCCAGCTGTAGATCACCTTTTGCCCAAGATCAGGCACCCTGCTCCACTCCTACTTGCTTACAAAGCAATCCAGCATCAGTTAATCTAAGAAAATGCCGGCCTGCTTTGCAGACCATTGTTACTTCTGGCATACTCTGGCTTTGTTTTACCTTTTGAGATCTTATTTTCTGGGCACATAGCTGAATTCTGGGATGTTGCCCAACTCAACCACTCCCTGTTCTGCTGGCACACTGCATAACAAAACACCAGGTTTGCTCCATCTTGGCTATCAGTCTTGTCCCAATTTTTGACTACCAGGAGGCTTCACAATACTTGTCACAGCAGAACCTGCTGCTCCAGGCACCACCTCTGGCCCTGCTGCTTCTTCCCCCATCAGCAACTTCTCTGCGTGGGCCACACCCTGCTGTATGTGACCTGTTGCCAAGAGCAAAGCCTTCCCACCATGCCAAATGCCTTGCTGCGACTACACAGCCACTGACCAGGGTGTGATCAGTGCAGATTCAGGCCCTTGTTGCACTGCTTGGTATGAAAGAGAAAAGGAGTTGGGTGAAATGTCTACTCTGAGGCAGTTGGGAATACCTTCAAGAAGCTGTTGCATTGGGCCACATCTGGCTCTATTAGGAAGGGAACTAGAAAAAAACACCTCCATAGTGCAATACTGCTCATTTCCCACAGCAAACAGGGAATCAAGCATCTGTACTCAAGCCTGTACCACCAGTTCTATTGCATTGCACAGAACCAATTTTAACAAATCAAATTAATCCTAATTAATAGGGGAAGCTGTGGCTGCATTTTTAAAAGTTAAAGGTATTCTTTACGTTTGAGGTTTGGATTTTGCAGGATACACAGATCTTAATTTCATAACTGTACATTAAATTCAAACCAGCAAAGGGAATAAATTAATTTAGCTTCTACTTCAATGAACAGAAAAAAGGTTCCCATCATTGTCCCATCAAATCACTTAATTTCATAAATCACATATAAGTAACATGAACATTTATAAATCCAGAAAAAATAATCAAATCTTTCTCATTCTGTTAAGTCTACAAAGTTTAGATGTGGCAGGAAAGTGATCTAATTACAAACTATCGTTTGGGTCAGTGTATCTATTTACAGTGTTCAATTACATGATCATATCATTTTGCACAGCCTTCTTTATGTTGGCAAGCTATAAAAGAGCTTCTTCGAATGGAACCATTGTTCTGCTGCATGCTCTAAGAATAGCATAGACTATATATGAGGCCTCAGCACCAGGACTGTGCAGAGGACCTGCCTTGATAAACTCAGAAGTTTCCTATTGCATCAAAGTTCCTTCCTCCTCTCTCTTCCCAGTCTCTCTTGCTCAAATATACCAGACTGTATTCGGGTGAAGCAGCTTCCCCCCTCCCTGTTCCCCCATAGGAGTTGCCATGAGGTACTGATCTTCTGCCTTTTCTTTCCTGGGACAGGCAACTGCATTTCATTATTTACAAATTGGAAAGACTGCTCCTTTTTTTAGCCATTTTTAGCCTAGTCTGTCACACAAAACAGTATTAGGTGTTATTTGCAGGTCAGTATTTTCACCTGCTAGCTAAGAGATGAATACAGAAAGCTTCTTGGAGACTGTCGAGCTCTGGACCTCTTTTCTCTTTGCCAACGGGTGTTGGTTTATCTACAGCAGAGCAGTGGCACCTCAGTCCCAACTCTACCATCATAAAATCACTGGAAAGTCTACTAGAAAACTCAGTTCAGGAACTTTTGTATTTTCTCACAGTAGTAAAAATATTGTGGGTGATAGAATTAAAATCTTTAAAGCAGCTACACAGTTTTGTTTTGCTTTTAGCTAGTGAGAGGATAGAAGAAAGAGAAAAACTAGCCCTTTATTTTCTGATTGGTTAAAGAAACTCTAAGAAAGTCAGCATTGGTGATGTTTGATAAGGTGTATATGGAGGATGGTAACAAAAATTAAAACATGAACTGACAGAAAAAAATCTTAGGCTTAAACCAAGGAGATAACAGAGGAAAAAATAAGTTATGGAAAGAGCAACTCTTTTTTACTCCAGAGATTTTCACTGCCTCCCAAATCAGGGTCTCAGTGAAGAAAAAAGCGTAGCTTATCCAGCTCGGACAGATATCAGGGAGTCCCAAGGGCATTCTGACCTTCAGACAGGAGATGCTTTAGATAAGTCTGCTTTACTCTCTGCCTGCAAAGGCCTATGCTTAAACTGTGAGCAAAGCAACTGTGGGTTAAGAACCACCTGTGGGAAGTTTTGGTATCTGTAAGGGTTTACTGGTGCTTCTCAAAAGCCTCCTAAAGAAATAAAATGTTAGAGGAGGGCAGTTCAATTCCCAAATGTCACTGGAGGCAACATAAGATGAGCACTTCTTGCCAAGATCCAAATTGCCTGACAGGCACCTGGGAAATCAGCTCAGGGAGTCACCAAGAGGTTAGATTTCATCACAGCAAATGACCAGAAGTTATGTAAGAATATTTTTCAGATTTGAAGATGTGTCAAAACTATGCAGGCTGCTACCATGCAATTTCTTCTAATCTAACTCACTCTGCATCCCAAATATGCAGACCAAGAATACATCAATCTGGCACAAGCTGCTCATGAGAGGGAAGAGGACGCAGCTGCTCTTCATCATATTATACACTACTACCCCACTCTCTCTTGGCATATACTTCAGATTGTGGCAAATGCCACGGGCAAATGCGTGAGGGACTGACGCTCATTTTATTTCAGTTTCAAAAATTTTATCCATATGCCCACTGGAGAAATCCCTCCTAGAAAAGTTTCATGTAAGCTTAGAGAGGTATTTTTTAAACTATGTTAATTTTGGCTTGTCTCAGTCCCTCTGGAATTATTTTGGCCACGACTCTCAGTTCCTGAGAATCTGGCAGACAGTATTATAAAAGAGAGATTTCTTCAAGCACTCTGATCACTGTGGGGACATTTTATGACATCTTTAAAGAACCTGAACTCTCCGGAACATTAAACATATAGAGATAGATTCCCCCTTCAAGTACCATCAAGTTGTGTGAAATCTTTATGCTGGATCAAAGAGGATCTTCTGAACAAATAAATGGAGCAAACTTGTCTGATAAAGCAAATAATAGCTAGAGCGCTTATCACTTTTCCTGAGCATTCCCTTTTCAAATGCTTGAAAACTCTTCATTGATGAACAACATTAGATGATTATTTAAACAAGAGTGTTGTCTCTGTCCTCAAACAGTGCTGGTCTTCTGTGCAGCAGACAGTGCAAAGAAACATGGTCCAAGAATATCTAAGAAAATGGAAAGAAAGAGGTAGAAGAAAAGAGTACTGAAGATACTGTTTCAACTGAGGTCCCTGAAGCAAGTGATGAAATGTCCCACAAATGTGAAGAAGTAAAAACTTGTCTTCAGAAAGGAGGTCACCCTGCTTTTAGAGTGCACTGAAGGACTCCAGTTACTTTTCTGAGAAGTCTATTTTGGCTTTACTATTAGCAGCACCCTGGATCATTTAGCCTTTCCATTGACTTCTGCCAGGTTTTAATTACAGTTGCTGTAATAGGCTGTATGCAAAATATAACATGCAAACATGCTATCTCGTAAAGCTGAAATATAAGTGAATAACATCTGTTTGAGCAGAAGAAAGACACAATTTGCTGAGAGCTGCAAGGCAAATCTGTGACAGAGACAAGCTTAGAAGACAAGCATTCGTCTAAGGACGAAGGTTTGGGATGGTGGCTACTTCCTGAATTAGGAGAAAGAGATGGACAAAAAAACCTTTCCATTAAAACTAAGTGTAATGGCTGATTTGATTATCCAACTACAAAATCATCACCAATGCAAAATGCATCAAGCATTGGCACACTGAAAGATGAGTAATAAAACAATGATGTGAGATGATTACACTAAGTCATCTGGATAATATGATAGATACCGTAATTCATTATCATCCCACAAGCTGCAAAGCTGAATTCATTTTTACACCTGTAATGTCATCAGTCTCTTAAGTAGCAACTGCTGATAAAAGGAAGTTTCCACTCACTTTGAGCATGTGCCATCCTCGAGATACCTGTACACTGAAACGGCTCCATTCTGTTCCCACAAGCACCCCGAATGAGTCCAGGAGGGGTCTATCTGTAATCTTAATGTCTCTGGCCAGTTTGTAGCTTAAGTACCTATTTAACATGGGCGGATGGACAACACAGCATCTTCACAAAAAGGACCAATTTTATATCCTCAAATAGCAGAGATAGTTTTGTTTAATAGAGCACTTTATGAAAATGACTTAGCATTTTATAAACAAGAAATCAAATGCCATTAAGAAAAAAAAAATCCTAATGCTAAGAATAAGGCCGATTTTTAAACAAAGATAGGTGAAGAGAAAAAAGTCAATTTGATGGATAAAGCCTTTATACGAAAGGCTAAAAAATACCCAGCATTTAAATCAGAAAAAAAAAAAGGTTCAGAGGAGGCCTGAGAACTCTTTTTGCTATAAGGACTGATTACACAGCATTTATGACAGATATTTCTAGAACTTGTTTTTAAAAGCTTTACCATCTTCAGGCAATCCCTTTCCACATTTCACTAACCTTACCTGAGAATATATTCCCCAAATACACTTTTCCACTGAACCTTCCTGCCTAAACCTCTTTTTTAAATGTAGCTCCAT
>WAAG01093592.1:5856-17627 GCA_013390105.1 Tichodroma muraria
TCCTTGCCAGAGCGTAGCAGTCTCAGGGATGAAGCCACTGAAACCGCAGGAGTGGACATTGAGCGCATGCTTGAGAGAGCTGTGTAAGTTTGAAGGGCTGGGGAGAGATCACATGACAAGGTGCAAACCTCTACTTGCAACTACAGTGTTGACAAGAGTGTTAGGAGGACCTACATAACTTGTTCCCCGGTGGACCCCATGGTGCTAAGGGAGGAAGGGAACTAGAATTCATTCAGCCTCTGGTCTCTAATTTTCCTATTTTCCTGTTCCNTTTGTGTATACTCTCTGCATAAACTGTAATGTTCAGAACTATTACAGTGTGAGTAAGAGTAATAACTCTGAATGCATATTAGTAGCATGGTGTAATATGGATTCATTTCATCCTTTTTTCATGCAGAATGGTTGGATATATTACTCTTGAAGTACATCCAGATGTGTCAGTAGTGACATGGGATGTTTATGTGAGTTTATTTGACTCTTTGTCATAGGACCAGATAATAAAGTTAAAAATAGTTTAATTGTTGAATTAGCTCTCTTAGAGCTTTCAAACTCCCATAGAATAGCCAGCCTAGACTCCTGAAGCTTTTGCTCCTGTGGCTTTACATTTGGATCTTATTTTATTAGTTTGCACCAGATCACCCAGTGATACTTGTCAACAGTCTCAGTGATATTTTCTTTTTATTACTGATTTCTTCCATAATGACTGAGTCTTCTGCAAACCTTTGTGTTTTACTCTAAATTACTGATAAAATTGTGAACTAATGTATGCCCAGAAAGCTATCCCAGCAGAATACCTGTTCTGTGATCATTCCCCATTTAAATTTCCATTTTGAAATGTCAGTTAACCAGTTTTTCGTTCCTTTAATGTGAGACATGTAAATTTTGTATTATCGTGTTTCCTTAACTCAAATGTCATGAATACCACATCAAATGTCATATGGAATCAAAGTATATCAACAGTGTTGTCTTTCACTTGTACTCACAATTGGAAAAAAAGCCAGCAAATGTGTTTGACAGTATCTATTTTCCATATTGCACTTAGATTGGCATTTAGCATATTTCTCCTCTTTAATTAGTTAGTAATTGAGTCCCCTGTCAGCCATTCCATTACTTTACTCCAGATCAATTTCAGACTGACAGGACTGTAATTATCTAGGTCATTAAGTTTATCCTTCTTAAATATTAACACAACATACGTTTTCTTCCAGCTTTCTGGAACCTTCCCAATTGTTCCAAGACTTAGCAAAAAGCGGTAATAATAGCAGAGAGTCTGCAGTCAGCTCTAAAACAACTCTTGGATACAAGTTATCTGAAGTTTCCTAAATTTCCTACACGAGTGTTTCTTACTTTTCTTACTTCAGTAGCTTCCATTTAATTTTTTTTTCTTTTTTCTTTTTGGTTGCCCAGTAGTTTATCATCCTCATAGAGTATCATCAATTGTCTGTCTTTTCCTTAAATACTGAACACAAATACTTATTGAACACTTCTTTCTTGTCTTCATTACTCTTAACAAATCTTCCACTTTAATCTGATAAAGAACTGGTACCATTGTCAGAGTTCCTAATGATTTTGAAAAATATTGTCCTTAATTCTCTGGCTATAAATTTCTCCTTACGACTTGGCTACACTAACTGGAAGAATTATATATGTAATGCCTTAGTTCTACTCTATAGTCAGTGTTATTAACTTTCTTTTTTTATTTCATTGATTTACAGTTAAGTAGAGGTTTTCATTAACCCTTTGATCTAGATATTTTTTGAACACATACAACTTTCTTTCCTGATTTTTCAGCTAATAAATGTTTGTATTTTACAATTATTCACCTGTTTTCTCTCCTAGCTGATTCTTCTTTTCAATAATTTTCAGGTTGGTAAGAAGACTGCACCATGCATATAACTGTGGGCTTCATTCTCTTTGTGCCCATAAAGAGCAATCAAGTTATCATCATAGCCAGTAGTATTAATTTACTTCTCTTACCAAATGCCTCTGATAATTTTTCATTATTTCTGAGATGCTGTCTCACATAAAATTCTCATTCTTGGAGAGTTGTCCATTTTGGTTTTCATACAGAATATTCAATAATTAGCAGAGGTACCAGCATCATGAAACTTCAGGCATATGTTGGGCAGTCTGCAGTCCCAGGTGATTGTGCAGCCTTTTTGCTCCTACACATTACAGAAGGTGCAAAGGCATCCAGTCATCCTGCTGTCTTCTATGATTTGGTGATTTGCAGACAGCAGCTACTATCCCATCTAGTGTTTTATCTGTTAGAGTATTGATCCATTGCATTCACATCATTTGCTTCTGAGCTGCCAGTGTCCTGAAAACAGACTGTGGCTCTTTTACTATGGAGTGCCACTCTTCTTCTCCCTCTCTCTACTTGATGTTTCCCAAAATAGGTTATAACCATTGATTTTAGTGTTTCAGTTACACGGTTGTTTTCATCTAATTTCAGTAATACCTGCTACACTGAATTTATAAATATGTAATTTTAATTCCTTTCAATTTTTTACCCAGACTATCTGGTATTGTTTTATAGAAAATCTACTAGTTTTACATTCTTCATGAATTTTGGTTTTGTCATCTTAATTTTATCCTGAAAGACTGGGGGGTTTTGTTTTGTTTTGTTTTGTTTTGTTTTGTTTTGTTTTAATCAGTTCCTCTTTTAGTACTTATTTTTAGCCTCTTTCCTAGCAGGCTGTTTGCATTTCTACAGAACAGGAGACCACCTAAATGGTGCCATCATTTCACCTGCATCAAAAGACAAATGCTCCATGTTCAGAATCTTTTTTTTTCCTGTCTTCCTTCATTCACCAGCAAAGGATAATATCCTGGAGGATCGCACAGACATTCTTCTTCTTAAGCAGTGTTCAGGGTTCCCTGACCTTGTCTGAGGTCTGTGAGACAATCCCTATGCAGCAGAGCCACTGATGCATACAGTCTTTCCAGTCGTCTTTATTCTCCAGCCTTTTCCCCGAGTTGGTTGGGCTACACATGATCTCTAACTGTCCTTTTTTGAAAAACATTTCTGCCTCTGGAGAATTCTGGAATTTGGGTGGGTGTGAATTGGAGATGGAGGGAAGCTGTCTGTTCAAAGGAAAGTGTAGGCTGTGTTAGCCCATCTGCTCGGGCCCTTCTGTTTATTGTTGCACAGAGTAACCAGACCTCTATGGGCTTCTCAGTCCTGGGCTAGCAGCTCCCATCTCTCCTCAGAGAGATGGCAAAATTTGGGAACTAGGGTTCTGAGACTACTGTAAAGTGAGCAAAGGAACTGTCAAAAAATGGAGCATTAAGATTTGGCTTGTTTTGTTATAAAATTAATCAAAATCTGCATCTTTGTATGGGAGAGTTAAATTACAATCCGCTAGCACTCTTCACTGGCAAAAGATAAACATTCTACCAGAGAATTTCTGATTAACTCTTCTCCTGTCCAGAGGAGAGCGATCTAAATTAATTGTCTTTGACAGGTGAGGTCTGTCCTCATTTTGGTACAGGAGATAAGGTACTGGTTACGACACAACAGGGTAGACTTGCACAGGTTTTTAATTACAAGAAAAGCACTTATCACAAATGTCTTGTAAACTGAGTGTCAACAGTGCTTGGGTTGCAGCTGCCTGGCTTTGGGGTTTGATGGCTTACCTCTTTAATAGACACAATGAAACATTATCCTGCATTCTGTGACCAACTTTGCCTTCAACCTGTTTTTATAGTGCCTTATAGTTCATCAGGCCCTACTGCACAGGCCAATCAAATCAATTCGGTCACGCATTGGCTTTTTTTGTCATCAGTCTAGAAAAGATGCTCAGTTCATTGAGCTGACACACTACAAGTTGCATTGCTTCATCATCTTAGTGACCTGATTGATGAAAGACACTTGATGTATGGTGATGCCACTGAGTAAAAAGTCTGATTGCTGCCTTGTCCTGTGTATTAGTTCTGCAGAACTAGGAAGAGAGCTAACCAAATACTTCCCCTGAACATACTGTATATAAACTAAAAATCTCCCAGCACCTAATTTTGCAGGATAAATCCACATGGTACAGTACAAGCCCCATGCCTTGCAGAGATATTTCTCCTGACTCTGCATGAACAAAACATGCCTGCATGCAAATGGCAAACCATTTGTTATGTTTCTGCAAGGAAACACATGAAAAAAATCTGTTGGAGCACAGTGTTGCAGCTCCTGGTTTCTCTGGCCTGTGCTGGGAACAACAGGTTGAGTTACTTGGAGTTGTGAATTACTTGGTATTGAGTTGATTAATTGGCACATACACACACAAAATGGCATGGTAAAAATGTCATACACTAAAAGATCAAGTCAATGTCATGTACTCTTTTTCTACAAGTGTGGGAGGAAGGGGAGACAGCAGAGTTTATACTTGCGCAACTGGCTGAAAGCTGTATACAGTAAGCACCTTGAGAACATCAAGTGATTGTGAAGGGAATTATTATGAACACTGTAATGATTTTTTTGTTGTTATTTCTTCATGCTATCTTGAAAAAGATCAGTTCTTTTCATCAGCACCTCAAGGATTCTTCCCCAAAAAAGTACAAAGCAGACTGACAAAGAGTTTCTGAGAGTGGTTTCTATTACATGAAAAGAAGCAGTGGGAATTTAAGAAGGGCAGAGAAAAGAATGAATATTTAAACTAAGGATATTGAGACCTAAAATTCCAGCACTTTATGTACTGTACTTCTCACTGGTATCAGTGGGAGCACTTACTTAGAGTTTAGTACAGGATTCCGGGATTCCTTCATATCTGCAAATGACAGAGAAAAAAAAAAAAAGAGGCCAGTCTTTTTCTGGTGTGAAGCCTTTGTTTTATCTTTCATGATGCTTGAAATAGCAAACAGCTTTAGTGATGGTTTGAGTGTCAGAATTCACTTTTTCTTTTCTCCCTCCCTCCCTCCCCCCCAACAAAAAGAGGACCAGGGAGTCAAATGGCGTAATTTTTCAAGGGAAGCCTTGGAGTCCTTGGGAGTTTTAAAATGTGGGAAGTACTATATTAATTTGAGTGTATCAGTAGTGAATGGGATAATTTAACAGCACCTTCCCCTCTCAAGTATTTCTTTTCTTGAATGGATTATTAGACAGCAAGGGTTGAGGATACAAACCTTGAATCATGAAAGCATGTGTACATGCTGAAGAGGTATTACAATGAATTATAAGCACTGGTAATAGTTTAGAATCAAAAGGGCTGGTGACCTTTGATTTTAAAAACATGCTTTAAATGTTATCATTCTACAGCACCGTCTTCTCTACTCTAGCTCCTAAATGCTTTTGGACACACAGACCATGGGATTAATTATATACTGCAAGCAACAATTCATGAATATTTAACACACTCATTTATACTTAATGAATAAATTTGCATTTTGACAGTGTTATTTAATGTGGTTTAAGGAAAAACTGCTCATTACCTTTCAATTTTGTAGATTAGGAGAATGTAATTGGAATGATAAGGTAGGAGAGAGGCTGCATGATTGTTTCACACGGTTTGTTCCCGCAGGTTTTTTGATCGAAACGGCGCGGTTTGGTTTGTTCGGGGGAAGTTTGTGTGTCTCGGTTGTTTCATCCCGCTCCCTTCGGGGAGGCTGAGGCAGCGGGGGCTGAGTTGGGAGGCGGCTGCCGCACCGCGGCTGCCCCGGGCCGGCCCGTGGGCTTTGGGCANAGCTCTTCCCCGCGTCAGATTGCGCAAGGTTTTGTTGATTCGGTTTTTTGCCTCTGAAGACTTGGTCCTTTTGCGAACTCTCTGTAAAAAGAAAAAAAAACAAACAACCCCAACCCCCCAAAAGCCCGCAGTTCATCTTGCAGCAAAACCTCGGAACCGACATGTGTACATTTCAGCAGTTCAAAAGGAGAAGGAGGTAAAAATATAAATTCTTTTTTTGTTTTTATAATCTTAATTTTTAAGCCTATCTCATGGTTTGTAGGAAGGGAAAGCAGTGAGGAGGAGAAACAACTTGTTTTGTTTTGTTTTTTCTGTCAGCAGTCTTGGTATGAAGACTCTGTCCCATTTAAATTTCATGGATTTTTTTTCCCCTCTGTTATTTTAATAGGGCCAGCTACAAAACCTTTGTACTTGGGTATCTTTGCTTTGCCTTTTAAGCATGTATTTAATCAACTGAAATGTTTCCTTAGGCATAGAGATACTATAAAGATTTCTTAGCTAGTACAAATGAAAAGAATCAAAACTAATCAGAAGTTAAAAAAGAATTTCCCAGGACTTGGTCTCGTATATTTCTGTGTCTGAACAACAATAGAAGAGAATATCCCCAGGTTCCTAGTCTTTAATACCAAGGGTTGATTTTGTAAAACAGATTTTAAAATAGGTTACAATTTGCTTTTTAACAAAGTATATGCATTGTTTCTATTTGTCATTTTGAAGTGCCATATGGTGGCAGATACTAATCCACAATATGTTGCCATAGTTCTCTGTGATCTCTCTTGAAAAAAACATAATTACTCAAATGGAGACTTGACCTTTCATTCAGTTTTAATGGACTGTTTTCTGAGCACATTTCTAAGAGAAAGAGAAAATAAAGAGAATTGCATGAAATGTTATTGTCTAAGTTGGCTACATACGTATTGTCTGGGAAGGGAAAAATCTTCAGGCCAGAATCGGGTTGTTCACCAACTCCCCATTCAGCACACAGAGTACTGACATCTTGATTCTCACAAAAGGGCTCTAGAAATATCTTTGATGTTAAGCAAAACAAAGATTTGAAATGTAAAAACTGTGTTAATATCCTTCCCCTCTGGGCAATGATGCATAAGCAAAGATAGCCCATCTTTGACATGCTTCTCATCCTGTTAGAATATCCCCACACAATATTAATAGATGGGAATATACCAGATAAAGATTGGATCTGCATTTTGGTGTTCTTTTCCCTTAAATTTTCTAAGTCTTGAAATCTTAGATACTGTTTTGACTGTATCCAGCCAGCTAAGAGCTCGTGATTGGCACTCACATTCCCAAACTGCCTGAGCTTCCATCACTGCACATCTCCAGCTCAAGAATTATGTTTCAGTCTCTCAGTGACTTAGCGTTGTTCTGGTTTTAATATATCAAAAGAATTTAAGCTCCTGGTGGGATATATGGGGCATATCTAGATGGCCTTCCAGTACGTGTCTCCTTTTTATTTAATACCAAATGGAAAGGGTTTGTGAGGGGCCAAAGCAGGTGTGTGCAGGCACAAGGTCAGTTGTTTCCCAGAGGAGGTGTGTGCCCATTGCTGGTCTACAGCTGGTACTGATGGGCTGACACAGTCTGGGATATGCAGGTACCACAAAGGACAACTGCAACACTGCCCATTCCTCCTGAGTGGGAACAGGTTCTTTTCCTACTTGGGAGGAGAGTTTGTAGCCCTGGTTAAAGGTTTTTGTTCCTGTTTTGGTCACCAGAATGGTTGATGTTGACAATGCATGAACAATAGAACCTAAAGTTCATTATTTTGCATAATTTTTTGACATGCATTACCCATTTGGTCTGGAATTTGATGGCCCCCAAAACAGTTTTTTGTTTCTGTTTTCTGTCTGGAACACAGGATTACTATCTTAATCCTATTTCCTGAGATATTTATTGCTGAAAGTATGTATTGCATGCTGAAAGTATGTATTGCATGCTGCCATTTTGATACGGCAGGAAAGCAATAGAAGTCCTATTTTTAAAACTTGTCCCACTGGGAAATCTTGAGTTTGTGAATATGGTGACTGATTATACGCATCACAAAACAAAAATGCATAATTGAACAGCAGCAACTGTCTGAAAATAATCTACTATTTCAAACAGTTGAAGGTTCCAGTGTGACAAGTCATCAAGTATTTAAACTCTCTTCCCCTGATCAGTCTACATGCTAGCTTGATAAAAGGTATTAGCTATGAATACATGAAAGAATCATTTTTATTCCTCCCATGCCCCACCTTTAAGTATGCCTAGAGTCATGTTTGACAGGGCACAACAGGCGCTAGATCAGATGTCATCAAGCCCCCGTATACTGTTTTACTTTTTTTTCCTCAGTATTAAAGGTTTAAAACTTCTGGGAACAAAATGATGATTCAGGATAGATTAGGCTTGTCTTCTGACTTTGGTGATTCAAATTTACTTGCATAATTTAACTCAAAAAAGTTTTGCTTGATAATGCATGTGAACTGGGAAATGAACAAGTAAGGAATTTATCATTTTTCCTGAATTTTATTCCAAATTTACTTATTTCTGAATAAATAATTGAACAAAGTGTTGAAAAAATAGTTGAAACAATAGTTGAACAAATTTGTCAGTTGTATGCAGATGCTGGGAAATCCATATATGATGTTCCTTCATTTAATTACAAAACAGAGCTACTCACATCCAAGTTATGAAAAATTAGTACATTCATAATTTGTAATGTATAAGGAATAGTTAACATCCAACTTGTTGGCTATAGGAATAAAGCCTGGAGGCATATTTAATTGGCTCAGAGTCAGACATATTTCTCCTGTGGGCAAAGAGGTAACTTTTCTGAGACACAGAATTCTCTCTCTTTTGTATTTTGTGCCAAAGATCTTTAAGCCTCATGAAAACCGTCCTCTCTGGAGCATTCTTCCTCCCACTACTGTATTTCCTCTTAACAAGGTATTGCTCTTCTGCTGTTAATGTTAATGAGAGTTCTAAAATCTCTTAATAAGAAAATGGTTGAATTAATAAAGACAGTGCCTCTGCTATTCAGGATCAGCCTGATTCCTTGTGCAGAGATTTCTATGGACAATTTTACAAATGCCTGTATTTGGCCTGGCCAGGAGCTCTCTGGAAACTCTACAATTTCAGGGAACAGCATAAATACTTTAGTCAGGCTATTTGGGAAGATAACACAGTAAAATTTTTTACCAGTATATTATCTCAATCTAAAAAGGTAGACACCTGAACAGAGCAAGAGCTGCTACATTCATTTATAATGAATTAACTAGGCTTGCCTGAGCTTTTGAAGGTTATGTGACTGCATTTATTGATCTCATTTCACTGGTATCAATAAGAGCTGAAGTTCCTTGTTACCCCATAAGGCCATTCATGCCATTGTCTCCCAGACTCATTTGAAGCTTTTTCTTTGACCTAGAAAGCTAAAAAATCTGCATGAATCCTTAGAAGAAGCTCTGTCTGATATGGTTGTTCTATTTATTGTCAGTGAAGTGACATAAGCCATAGCCCTGTTACTAGTTCTGGGAGAAACGAAGTCTGGTTAGCAATGGATTTGTCCTTGATAGTCTGCATTTCTCCATTGATTTTGCTCCACATTCCCCATATCCCTTAAAAACCATCATACACTGTGATATGCCTATGTCCTGTCTTTTTGCACACTACCCCTAGGCCTCTCTTGCCTATCCCATGTACATTTCCAGAGAGATTTCCTACTGTGGTAACTGAAGTGAAGGTGGCTTTAGAGCTCCTTTACACTTTCTCTGCCATGTTTTTTCCTGTCTGGTGGTCCAAAGAATACATACTTTGGCTGGTTTAAAGTTCTGCGTAGACTTCTGATCCAGTTAATAAGTGTGTACCCACTCACTGTTTGCTGCTTCCTCCCTCTGAGCAAACTGAACAAAAAAGAGACAATTTAAACTGCTTCTGCTTTTCCTTCATTTAAAGTTCTAGTAAGGGCTCTCTTCTATTATCTGGCTGTTGAGCTTCATAAAACTCATGCCTATATTTGAGACTTCTGTTTTTCTGTGAAATTAGTTTTAAATTTCCCAGTGAAATCCAAAGTTACTTAATGGAGATGGACAGGCATGGAAACAAGCAGTGTGTCTCTTGATCACATAAGCTTTGTTTGCATTGGGACATTAGACTTACACAAAAATTAGTGGGAAGGTGGAGGCAGTGATTTACTATTCCTGTGGATACCTTTGCTAACTTTCAGGAGCAGTTTTGAGGCAGATCGCTGCTTTCCCCTTTGGTCACAGACATGGATGGGCTGAGGTGAGGGGAGGCAGCAAGTGAAGCCATTGGAGGGTTTTATCGCTTCTTGTTTTACGCGTCTTTCTTGTTCCTGTTTGATCAAATGACAGGCGTCAGTCATTTGTTTTTTAAGAGTTTTTCTTGGTACCTGGAGGACTGGAGGTGCCTGTTTTTTGTGTGTTAGTACTAGAACAATACATTGGAGGTAAGGACAGAAACAAAGTATGTAGGGAAACGTGCAACAGAAAATTATGGGAAGAGATTTTGAGAGGTCAGGATTGCCAGCTAATGTGGA
The DNA here is from genome assembly GCA_013390105.1 of Tichodroma muraria. Taxonomy (NCBI): domain Eukaryota; kingdom Metazoa; phylum Chordata; class Aves; order Passeriformes; family Sittidae; genus Tichodroma; species Tichodroma muraria. The sequence continues at coordinate 16,081 of WAAG01093592.1, forward strand.
GGAGAGGAAAGAAAAGAGCAGCCTGACCTTTCTGTGGTGCCCTTATAAGAGGTCAGAGGAATGAAACAATAATGGCAGCCTTCAGTCTCGAAAAGGGCAGCAGGAAGAGAAGGGCAGCAGCAGAACTCAGCTACTGCTGTATAGTCGATTAACATTTGCTGCTTGCAATCCCATAATTTTTCACTGAGTAGGAGCCAAGATAAAAGCCATCCTACTTAGTGTCCATTTCGCAAAGCGAAATCTAATTAGTTAAATGTTTAAAAGTTAATGAAGAATATGCAATGTCAAAAAATATGTTCTAGTGTAAGTGCAGCCCTCTCATACAAGCACTCGTGCTGTTGTAAACTCTGATTCCATAAAGAATGCCTCAGTGCCAGTGCTGTAAAAGGCCACTTGGCAAAGGGCCAGGAGGATGCTGTGCAGAAATGTCCAGTCATCGCTTTAGGGGTTCAACTCCAGTGTTAATGAAGGCTCCCCGTAGACACATACGTGGAAGGATCTTAGTGATTTCTGGAGTTTGTGTGCCATTCACATCTGTAACTGCAGAATGCTGGACAATAAACCTGAGAAGACGTTTTATCTGGGCATGTGGGGTGCATGCACTGCTTTGTTTTAGGACTGCTGCTCATATGTAGGTGCAGTTTAGCTTGAAATACTTACCCAAGAGATCAAGGGGGAAAAAAAACCCTGAGAATTGTCTGATGAGCTTCAGATATCAGTGGAGTTCCTGAGTTGTCCAGCTGAAAGTGCCTTTATTTGACAAGTAAATACTTGATGCTTGAATACAGAAGTTGAAGTATTACATTTTGAGGGCTCTAATATCTCCAGATGAAAATTTCTGCTATAGGACTAAAATTCAATATTATGTAATATAATATTTTGCCCCTGCATGGTGAAATTTCAGCACATTCATCTCTGGAAATGTTTCCAAGAATTATTATGCTTCTCCAGGAGATGCATCAAAAATGAAAAAAAAAATAAAATCTATGAATCAGACAAAGGCAAACCTGTTAAAAAGAAGTATTGGGTGCAATAGTACCACAGAGAACAAGGCCAGATTGTGTGTGGGAGTACATCAGCATTGCTCCATTGAAGACAAATGGGTGATCTGGACTGAATGTTGAGTCCTACAGGGTTCTTAACAGGGTAATTTCTTTCTGAACCTCTGTTCTTCTGTCTGAAAGCTGGTCGACTGCACCTTAGCAGGATCTAAATATTATTGTTTCAAATGTGTCCTCTTTTTACAATAAATATTCATGAAAATTAATTTCAAACTCTAGTTTGTCAAGATCTAAATACAAGTAATGTCCAGCTAGGAGACAGGCAAATCACAAAGCATTTTCTCATTATATGGTTATCAGAAACACTCTAAAAAACTACAGTAGGAAACATGTCCTTTGCTATTTTGATCTATGAGTAATTATATAAAATAGAAGGGGTTTTTTAGAGGGAGCTACAGAACAATAGTTCTGTGACTTGAAGAAAAAGGAACAAAAGGTTGTAGTGGGAAAAATTATATTTTTTCTTGAAGAAAAAGTGTGAAAGAA
>WAAG01093602.1:0-23350 GCA_013390105.1 Tichodroma muraria
TTGCAATTTAAACAGTCATAGGACTTCAGGAAGGAAAGAAAAATTTTTTTCTTAAACCCACACCATGAGGAAAACATGAAGCTTGTAGTAAGATGCTAGCAAATGCCCTGATGTTGTCATGACTTTTCTCTCTCCTGCTCTGTTCCTGAATATTTTTTATGCTTCTGGTTTATTAGACACAGTATTTGAAATTTGTTTTTTACAGGAAGTGTTGTGCAGTTTCTGATAAAGCACAGATGTGGTGACCAGGTTTTCTGACCTTTCTGAATCTACTGTGACTCTTTGGGGGCCTTTATGATTGCTGTCATTGAATGATTACCTGCAATTTTAAGGTGCAAGCTTTGAAGATCCCTTTTAACTTTGCTCCTACTTTCACTCACTCTAGATAATAATATAAAATTATTATACTGCAACACTAGGAGCCACTTTTGGAAATTATTATTATAATTTCTCCCTCACAAATGAAACAAGATTCCCTTTTGTTAAAAACTCACTATCCCCACATCCTCCAAACTGGGATAACCAAAATATGGCTCAGAGATCACCAAAACATCTTGAATGTGAGGATTTAAAATAGATGATATAGGATTTCTTACTTTCAAAACAAGTGACTTTATTTAAAATGCTGTATCTTTATAACTAGTTTATAAATGTTTTCTTTATTCCATGGGTGTAAATGTGAAAGAGTACATCATGCTGATGCTCCAGTGTCACAGAGCTCAGAATCCCCTTCCCCATGGCCACAACCAGACCCATCAGGTCACTGATGCCAAAAAGCCTCAAAAATCTCAGTGGTAGGGTTCTGAGGGGATAGGAAGGGTTGGGAGCAGAAGAGGGAGTGCAATATATGTTGATAAGGATTTAAACACATATCCTTCAGGAAAACTATTATCTATGGAAATTAGCCTGGTTCCAAAGTAGAATTTTGATGGAAAATTTAATTTATTCCAAAGCTCTTACCAGGTATCCAGTAGAAATTTTATCAAGTTATTTATGTTCATTATATGGAAGTAATGAGCATTCTAAAACATGTGGTTTTGTGCTGGAAGGTGCTGCTGTATAGTACAGAGCCACTATGGATTCACTCTAAGCTCTGAATCTGACAGAGACTATGAAGCTTTTAGTCTCTCTGAATAATGAAGGGTATGTTTTGGAGTGTGGAGTGCAAGGAGATAATTCTCAGTCCTTTGGATAAATGACACTTACTTCCCCCGTAGCAGATAAATTAATTGGCTCTTTTTCTGGTATGTCTCTTCTGCAGAGGGAATTATAGAGAAGCCCTTTAAGTTTAAATTAATTTCAAGTAGAGCTACAATACCTACTACTTTCACAACCGTGTACATAACTGTCAGTATCAATTTATTGGTGATTATTGGCCACAGGTGTGGCATTCATAAAATGAGAACAGCCTGTTTACACTTAGCCCTCATGTGGCTGTGACTTCTGCAAAAGGAAAAATAAAAAAAAGAATTTGGAGTTCCCAGGAGGCAAAGTAATTACAAGGAAAAGCCCTAAAATGTAATTTCACTACTTGCCCTGTAACATGCCAAACACCTGCTGGCTCCACAATACTGGCTCCTGCAGGAGCTGAGTCAATTTGGCATTCTGAAGTGCTCAGCATGTTTCAGGACAGCACCTGGCTGAGCCTGATACTCCATATGAATAGACAAAATCACCAGTGATTGCAATCTTTAAAGGGAAATACTGGCTTTCACTGTATATAGATCTTATCACCTAAAGTGAGTGTAATTAGAAAAAAATGCAAGTGGATGTAATCAGTTTGGAATGTGCAATGGGAGGTTCTTGAACCAGATTTGCAGCACTGACCCTAAGTTAAAGTACATTATGAAAGCAATTTAAACTGCCCAAATTAAAGGAAAATTGTATGTGCAATCATATGAAAATCTTGAGTCTTGAGGTTCGTTTTGTGAAAGGTTTTCCCTGTCAGATTTTCTCTCCCGTAATTACACTTTAATGTCAACATTCAAAGCAACATCTATTAGTGAATTTATATTAATAACCTAAAACCACCACAGACACAAACTAGACATGAAAAAAACCATGTTCCCAGATGCTATGAGCTACTGTTTCTGTTTGTCTTTCCCTTGTAGAATTCTGAAATTCTTCTCAGTTTTGCTAGAAAGATTCCACTTGTACCCCCACAGTTAGAATCTTCTGCTTTTTTTGGGAAAAGATTAACAAACTAGTACTCGAATCTTAAAATTTTTACAAGCCACAAATATTGCACACACAGGCAAGGTCTGACCTCTGCATTTTGGAGGACTGTAACAGTATAATCAGCAATCAGCTAATGAAATGTTCAGAAATTTCTCCTTCTCCATGGGTTCCTACTCCCAATCTCCACATATAATTCAGTTAATCCCTAGCACTCATGCTATTTAGAACTGTACTTCATTTAGTACCATAACACTTCGTTAACCTTACCATTAACGGCACGTTAAGGACTAGCAGCAACTGCCAATAGTAATTTACTTGTACTTTTTGATAACTAAGGCTTCTTCTGTTCATTAAGAAATTTTTCTCTGGTACAATTTGGTGGAACTTATCCCACTACCTTCAAGACCAAATTACTATAGAATATACTTTCTTCTCTTGCATATTTTACAAAACTCCTGGTGAACTCATTATTTCAGTAAAGTAATGAAATTCCATGTGACTTGTTCAGGGCACTAGCATATGTTTGTTTATTTTATATATAGTAAGCATTTTCCCCAAAACGAGACTTTCATAGATGGCAGCAGCCAATAAACACAGGCATCTGTTTCTTTTTTTTGTTGACACTGAGTTTTCTTCATATATTTGAATCTGATCACATATTTGTATTTGGACATCTGTGTTGTTGGAATGCTCTTTTAAAGTCCTGAGAAACAGTTGCTTCTACTTTTATACATATAAAATATAATATATATTTTATATATAAAATAAATTATATATGTGTATTTTTATATTTTTATATATATTTATACTTTTGAGTTTTTTCACTCAAAAAATGAGCAGCATATGTTCCTCTCTTCCTCGCCTGTTTTTACATGACTAAACAAGTCTGAATTTTTCATGATTGAGGCATTTAGAATGGATATCTTAACATTGCCTATTGTTATGTGAGCCAAGCAGTAAGATCTTCTTCTGTCTGAATCAATTGCCTCAAAGCAAGGGAGCAGCTTACAGTCTGGAGAAATGAGCTCAGTGAATGGGTACCCATCTAGACCAATCCTTACAGGAGAAAAAAAAACATTCCCAAAGCTTCCTTCTGAATTTTAGATGCCTTAGACAGGGCACCACTAAAGAGCTTTAACCTGTCCTAGCTTCACAGCCTTCTTTCTTCTAGAGACGTGACCGGAAAGGAGATGCTGGTGTCTTCTTTAGTGTTCTCTGTGAGGGGATTCATATTCCCTCCTGCATCCTCACATTCAGAGCTCATGGTTTGGATTGCTCTTCTCAGAAGATGCCAGATGCAGTGGCCCATTTGAGGTGAGGCCACAATTTCCTAGTCCCAGCTCCAGCAAGTAGTGAGGCTGAGCATGTACCATAGGTGCACACAGATGCACTCAGTACATATGCATGTATCTGCATATAGAGACACATGTACCTACACATGGCTGGCCACACAGATGGAAAACACAGCACTTAAGCAAGAAGAGCACAGAAGGCCTCATCCTGTTCCCCTCTATCTCTGATTAGGATAAAATCCATAAGTGGAAAACGTGTAAAAATACACACACAGGACCAGCAGCTGCCTGTGGATCCCAGTCTCCCCTGCTGCTGTCACTGGGACAAAGGCAATCCCAGGCTGCCACCACAGTCTGGTTGCTGGTGCTCTGACCTGCCACACGCACCTCCTGACCCCCTCTCCCCAAAACACCCCCTATTGTGGGGATCAGGCACAGGGCACTATGAGACACAACAACCTGTTTACACATTTTATCCCTTTTCTCCACTATTTTTCCACACTTTTTTCTCCTCAAATGACCTTGATTCCTCCCTTTGCTCCACTTTTGATTCCTCTCCTAAATATCCCACAGTAAGTCTCTTGTATGTCAAAAATGCTTTTGCCAGCATTCCATGATGGATTCTACACCCTTGGAGGCAAGAATCCCCCTAGACTCCCAGTCTGTAAGGTGAACCAGGGAGAGACTCTTAGGCAGTGGGGCTGGTAGCTCGGAGAGTAGATGTGCTAGGCTGGCACTGACTAGGTTATGGGGTTCCTCGGCCTTGTATAGCTCCTCTACCCGTTCCTATTGCATTGCTCCCCTAACCTTTCACGTTTATGAAAATTAGCTTTAAATCAGATAACACAGAAGTCCCACTTTGCACAGAAATCATTAGTCACTAGGCTAAAGTGAACCTCAGCCAGCGTCCTGGCTCTTAGGTGAACCTTGCTGTCATCCAAGAGCAACCTGAGTCTTTTGGCAGCACGGTAATGTTAGATAAATTATCCACCTAGCAGAGATCCTGGGTTTAAATTCCATGATTTCATCCAATCTTTACAGGTAAGTAGAACAGTCTATGCTCTTTTCAGTGGTTTGTGTGCAGGTTAGAGCACAAACTGGAAGCCAGGTCATCTTCCAGGTACCTGAATCATCTAATCACCGACTCATCTTCACAATCCTCATCTGTCACCCCACTGCTTTGATGAACCCACTATCTCCAACATATATATCACCAGAGTCTGTGTGCTTCCCCAAGAATTTAGGCTTGCAGTTTTAAACCCACTCCAGCAGAAGATTCAGCACTTTCTTTCCTCTTGAATGTTCATCCTTGAATAACTGCACTTAAAAAAGCAAAATAGCACTGCCAGCACATGCTCCAGACATGTATATATAACCATTTCAACATATACGCCTGCTGGACTGAGTCCCTATCTGAGGAACAGTCCTATACGAATCATTATGTGGCTTAATGTTAAACAGTTCTTGAACCTTTGTAGATGCCTAAACTTGTGAGGAAGAAACTTCAGATACCTGGGGAATACTATACATGGGAAACATGAATACATGTGAACTTAAAGCATCTTGAGGGTTAGATGGGCAAGATATTAAGAGCTTGATTTTGGATGTCTACCTATGATGGAAACTTGAAACTAAGTGATTGAGACTATCTTTCTGCATTCATAAAGCCTAATTGGCATCTACATTTGTGTGTCTACCTTGCAACTCTCTATCTTACCTTTGCAGTCTAAGTATAGGCTTTCAAGAAGAGAAAAAGAGAAAAAACACACAGAAAAGGCCTTGCTCTGAGCTGCGGTCCAACACATTTGCAGACACATCTCCAAAGTGGGCAGAACAATCCTGTGCACCCAGCACCTGTTCCAAGAGACAGCCACAGCTTCACATGATGAGTCATGCAGTGAGTCAACACCAGCTCTGGATGTCACCTGTGTTTGTAGAATTCAAGCATAAGTAAGTTTTGAGTGTAAGTTCTGGTTTACTGCAAGATAAATACACTCAGCACTTCTAGCTGTATTGCTGGGTGTCTCCTTGGAAAGACTAAATAATCCCAGAAGTTCTACTCCAGAAGATTGACATTAAAAAATAAACTGCCAATTAACATGAGCGTGATATAGGTTTATATTATTTCTTCTAGCCAAGGTTCCCAGAACTTTTTGCATTCATTATCCAATAAAAGTTTCTTCACAGCCTTGTGAAAATGGCAAACATTACTTTCCACTCTTCCTGTATAAATAAACAAGCTCAGCCAAGGTTAAATAACACCAGGTAGCACAGGAAAGGTTTAACCCAAATTACTGCAGTATCTGCATTACTTTGAAGAAAGGGTCAAAATTCTAATGCTATTTTATAGTCAAAATGTATGAAATTACTTGTCTGCAGATTCATTATTAATATACAAAACTATCCTTCCTCCTACAGACAGCAAACCTATGTAATTAACCTGAGGTTCATGCATTTTTAAGAAATAGAAGGCAGATAAGATGGACTTTGCTCTTTCCCATTAACCAAGCTCTCGTAAGGAAGATGAGATGGGCCGTATCACAGGTGTGCCTACGCACTCTGGACTAAAAGATAAGATTATTTCACCTTCAGTTTAACAAGATACTGGTAATTGATTGGAGGTTCTCACTGCAAATGTGGTGTACAACACGTCAGCTCAGACTTTAATCTATGATAACCAAAGAAAGAATGTTTTCCCTTACAAGTATCAGGGAAGGAGCAAGCCCACTGGCAGTCACCCGCCTTGGCTGACATGCAGTAACTTATTAAGGTTTAGAAACCCACTAGTCTACCTGAACCAATAGAGATAAACAACCTATAACCCTAATTAAAATGCAGCTCTGGAAGTTGCTTTTCAGGAGTAATGGAATGTGCAATGCTGGCTCGATTCTGTCTCATACAGGAGGGAGAATGATTATGCAAAGTCATGAGTTCACTTTATAGATGAGGGAGTAATATTAATGAAGGAGCTCTTGAAAACAGAGAAGCATGTGCAAAGCTTCCCTTGCAGAATAAGAGATTATACTGCCAGTGTTGAATAAAAGCTTACTATGTACTAAATGGGTTTATANAAGAAAGTATTATAAAAGCTTACATCTCTTTTATTCTGTAATTATGCTTTTCTTCAGGAAATAAGCCCTGGCGCTGGGTTGGTATAGGGTCACCTGTGCTCCACCAGTTTTTAGGATGCTTTGAGACAGAGGTGAACAGGCAGCTGGATGGAGTGCAGGACTTCAGCTGGGGAATGAAGGAAGGGGAGAAAGAAGGAGTGTCACAGCCTGGAAACCGCCTTTCCCAGACAAGAACTGTGGGAAGCTGGGCCACCTGCTGCTCTTGCTGCTGTCAAGGGGAGGGCACAATGTCCTGAGCTGGTGGTTACTGCAGGACAAGAGGCTCTGAATAAGTACCTAAGAAACTAGAGGGCACTAAACACTACAAGAAATGATTAATAGTGGCTCAATCATTCTCCTACATAATGCTACAGAAATTTTCCTATGTAAGCAAGAGGGGATTGGGAAGCTTTGGGAAGAAGAACTTGTTGACTTAAGTCAACAACTTAATTGCAACCTTACAACAGAAAGCCAATTTTGAAGTGGCCTCCTGCTGCATGGCAATATCCTTTTGTTTTCGGTGCTAGCAGGGTGGGTCCTGCAGAGGAAGTGCAAGTAGGCTGCATCCTAGTGTGATCCTCAGGACATTGCACAGACAACAGTAGGCAGAGGCCCAAGAAATCCATCTGAAGCACTTTGCAAAAGCTTTTCATTGCACTTATGGTTTTTTTCCCCATTTGAGGGATTTTCTACGAATGGAGGTGATATTTTTCTCTGTAATAGGGATTTTTTTTGAAGTAGAGTATTACTACAAAGTTCATTAATCACTCATCCCAAGCTTTCTGACAGCTATCTGCTTCATTCCATTCTTGGACTCTAACTGAAAAACAATGTAATTTAAAATTCCAGAAGCAGATTAAAATCAGCAGTTGTCAGAACTCCATTCTTTTCAGGAAAAAAATTAAAATTATTACTAGCCATTACCTTTCTCCAGTCATTTTTTCCCTCTTCCCTATTGAATAATATGGTAGTGAGAACACATATATTAGAACTCACAAGCAAAATGAGACTAAACATCCTACAACAGATTTCAGAACTCTCCTTGAACTAGAAGCATGAAGAAGCAGATGAGACACTGAAATGCACTCTGAATTTAAATGGACACTTTCAAAATAATCTCTATTCAGGGCTAATACTGTGTGGAAAATTCACTAACAGCAAAATAGCTCAAAGAGAGGTCTCATATGTGAAAATGAGCACAAAAGCAGCCATGGAAACAAGGAAAGAAACAGTCCTGTAAAGACATTCTTCTTCCATTTCAAAACTTGTGCTTCTCCCAGGGTTCCTATATTGTCACTGAATATAATGGCAGAACAGTTGCACCTGCATTTCCTCGCATAAAGAGTTCTTTTCAATTCAGACTGGGAACAGCAAAAAACAGTGACAGCTTAAGAATGTTTCCTAAGGAAAGGGAAAGACAAGACATCAAATACTACAACATTTGACTTAAATTCAGAGAACAACCTCTCTTGACAACAGTCAAAAGTCTTCAATAAGGTTGCAGGTTGCGCTGCCTAAAATGACAGAATGTCAGGGTAATCTTTGCAAATAGAAAATCCAAGGATTTTTTGGAGCTTGCCTCTCTGTGGATGATCTGTGAAATGAATTTCACCCTGATAACTGCAGTAGTGCCAACCACAATTATTCCTGGTTTGTGTTTTCAGCTAGGTCTTTTGTCCATCACCCCCTTGCTCACTGTGAACTTCAGCAAAGAATACTCTGAGTGCGTAGATCCGTGTGCAGGCCAGGCTCTGCTGGGTGGTGTGTAGGTCTTGTCAACAGCTTTCAAAAGGACATCCAGTCAGAGCAAGAAAGTGCCAAGAGTAGGGAATAATTATGTCAGCCAGACCACTCTGGGAAAGCAGGTTTCCCAAAGAAATCTGGCTTGATTTGCATTATCAGGCAAATTATTATGGCTTTATCCTAAACAATATTTGAATCAGCCAGTCTGTTCCTTCTGGAATATCCATGAGCCAGTGTTCTTCCCTGGGAAGATACAAGAAAGGTGATGCAACATTCTGTTCTTCCTTCCTGCAAGGCACCCATCTCTCTCTATACAAGACACAGAGATGTTTTGTCTCTGAAATGTCACCATAAAAAGCCAGATAGATTAGCTCACAATTTTGTCACCAACAGTCTCACAGCAGCTGGCAGAGATTACTGCTCATTTCCATCTTAGAAAAAAGTATTTAGAAAGATCTCTTCTTGCTTTCACACAGCCAGTCATGAAAATTCACAGAGAGGGCAATTGTTCAGACCTTTGAAAGGTATTTCCACGTGGGTACTCCACACAGCTTCCTTCACGCTCTGCCCTGGATGGACTGACCAAGGCATCCAGTCTGTATTAGCTGGTTAAATGAGACTGCAACACATTACAACAGTGGATTAATTTTGCTCTTTTTGCCACAACCTTGCCTCAATCAAGCAGATAATCAAGCCTATCAATCTGTCCTAGAGTTGGTTTCATCTGGATACAGCCCCATGTTCCCCCCACAACTCGTTCCCTTTTACACAATGCAAAGATTCATTTTTGTGAAAACATCTTTTCTGAAATTTAATCTCTTTGAGTACTGAGAGCTAAATTTTACAAAAGGAAGGCAAATGAGAACATTTTAGCAGGTAATAAAGGGATGATCAAGCTCATGGGTTTTCTCATCAAGGATCCTTGTCTTGTGGTCGAATGATTTTGGATACTGATCATCCAAAATAGTGTGGTGTCTTGCAATGACAGAATGGTTATTGTATAGATAATACTTCAGGCTGCATGAAATAATGTGGTTTAGTAGGTCATGCCCTTGAGGGATTTTTTAATGGGAAATAACTTTTATAGAACCAAGAATGAGTTAGTAAGATACTAATTCCTCACGCACTTATGCAGTGAGAACACCCAAACACACACTAACATTCATAGGTAATTCTTGATTCTGTGAGCATAATTTTGCGTCATGCTTAAGACTAAATTAGTTCACAGCATCTTCTTACCCTTCATATTTTTGTAGGCATTACCTGTATGATTAACCCTGGTATTTCATGGGAGATAATGTGCCTCATGCCACAGGTTTACATTGCAAAATCTAGACTCTGCAGGAACATCCTGATGACCAGCGACATTCTCTGTTTATTGCTGTGTGAATCAACTAGTTCCACTTCAGCAAAAATCAGGTTTATGGTAATTGTAAAAGTCACGCACTTGAGAATTACCCAAAACTGAAAATGACAAAAGCATCATTAGCCCTGAAGGCTTCAGCTCACAGATGGAGAGAGCTCTGATGCCATCTACAGAGGACACACAGAAGGGAATGAAATAGGCAGGCAGCTTCTTCATGATTTCAGGCCAGGCAGCATGAGGTTTGGCCAGAAATCCTTTGGATTTCTGGTATGAACTAGTGAGTCCTCATGTCTGACCCAGTGTGGTCCTGTTGGCAACCTGTAGTCAAATCTGGCATTCAGAACACTTCCATCTGGTGTCTTCCCTGGAGGAGATGCAATAGTCATTCAAGTATGAATGACACTTGAAGAGACAGATGCCTCTTCCAGAGGCAATGAATGAGCTGCCACAACACTGCTGCTGCCAACTCCGGCAGATGAGCACAGGACCTAGAGACAGACCTCCCAGCCATAACTACCTTCTCCCAATTTCCCCTCCCTGCCTACAGCAGTGATCTCCCCGAGACGGTCATGGGGTGCAGCTGTTACTGCTCTTGATGGTAAAAAATTGAGGCAGCAACAGTTTCCAGGACCTGAGTGTGGCCAGTGAACAAAAAAGAAAAGAAGGATTCCAAAAGAATATGAGTTATTTTAAAACACCTGAGTGAACAGGTTGCCTTATGCCTGTTCAGAGACAAGGGCCAGGCAAAGATTGGAGATGTATTTTTAAGCAGAAGGATATATCCCTGGCACTCAGACATTTCTGAAGTGCCCTCGCGGAGCTGAAACTCAGACTTTGTACTGAGGACATGTTCTTTCCTTTGTCTGGACTCTACTGCCCAGAGGCCATCTTGGCTGTGGAGCCAACATACCTCAGCCAGGCATCGCCCGGAGAAATGGAGAACAGAAACAGGCTCTGCTCCAGAGGTGTGGAGGTAGATAAGAGAGTCTTGATACTGAACAGCCTGAGCACAGAGGCAGTACGGCACAGACAGGCAAATGATAAGGCAGAAACACTGTGAAGCATCTGGCAATGCTGGAGCTACAGGGTATAGTGCCAGGAGGAGATGCCAGGAGAGTCACCAAGGCTCCTTTACAGATATCTACAGGCAGATAGAAAGGGGTCTGCCTGAAAATAGCCATGAGCCCAAAATCTTTACTGTTTACAGCCATCTGAGGGCAGAAGTAAGAAAAGCTCAAGGGTGTAAGGAACTCTCACTGGTAGAACTGTGTAATTTACTATTCCCATTCAATAATAATTATTCAAGTCTTCCTGAACTTTCCTCAGGTAATGAAGGTTTTCCTGTCCCCTTGGCAAAGCATTCAGCGCTTGTAAATGATAATATGTTTTCCATTAAATTTGGCTGGGGAATCATCTGTCTTTCTCATGTTTCAGAGTGACACTTGACTCAGTTTTGGTTTATATGTTTACTGAGGTTTTCAATCCTGCTTTCAGTTTTGCATTCCAAAGTCTAAGATTGCTGATAATTGCTCATATTCTTACGCCCTTGTGTTCTTCACACTCCTGGGTATAATTAACAGATTAGTCAGTGAGTCGAAAAGTGAGGGACAGAATGGCCCTTTCATACACTTCCAAATGATAAGCAAACCATTCCCCCTCTAGGTATGAAAGGACATTTCATTTGTCTTATGGACACCAGAGAGACATAGGAAACAGGAAAGGCTCACTTCCTGTGTTTCTCAGTGAAGCCCCTCAGTGGCTGAAGAACAGTCATAGCTGGAGATATTTTTTTCTAGCCTTGTGTGTGGTCAGTGCATCTGACTGCTTCACAAATATTTTTAGGAAACATTCCAACATTTGTGGGAGAAAAAAAGCACAAAAAATAGAAAAAAAAGGAAAAGAAAACAGAAAAAGAATGAGATAAATCAGTGTCAAGTGTTTATTTTCTAAAGAAATCACGTGCTGGAGTTCTTTCATAATGACTATTTCTATTGTATCAGATGACTGATGGAGTATTAATCAGCTAATCTGCTGGCTTCTGTGTTCTAGAGTGGCATTTTCTCATGCTATTACTATTGATCCATTACAATCCCATTAGCCTACTGAATTTACTTACGGAGCACTTTAGACATAGGAAAAGTAGACACTACACAAAAGTGCCCTCTATTTCTATTAATACACTAGAGCTAAATTCTCTGGGATTGACACCACTGATGTGCAAGAAACTGTAACTTGTCTGCTACTTTGGCTTGTAGGTCTGTGATGCACTTCATGTACCCATGGAGATAGTGCTAATCTGATATGGGATGTCCATTGCTTGCAGTTGTACCTCTTGGTTTAATATTAACAGATAAATTAACTTTGTAGGATTACAGAACAGGTGGAGTCTAAGCACACTATATTCTAACTTGAACAATATTTGCAGTTCTGAGCAAGCCCTTTTCCCTGTCAGTTCCCGCTCTAGCAATCACAATGATAAAAATTGTCTAGTGAACAATTTTTTTACGCAGTCTACTTTGGACAAATAATTTTGGAAGGAAAAAGGTTTTTGAACATCAGAAATTTTCCAAATGCTACTCCTCATTCAGTAGACATACAACACAACTTCATTTTCACATCTGGACTGTGAACATACTCTCACTGAAAACGGGCTAAAGAAATTCCACTGATGTCCCAGGAAGATGATCAATCCTCAGAGTTCACATTTTGACAACAAGAATCTAGATAAACACCAGGTCTTTCATAAATAGGACTGGCTTTGAAAAGAGGTGAAGAAGATGATTGCAGAAAAATCCACCCTGGCTCAGTACCAGTGACGAAGCAGCTTTTCCATGGCCCCATTTGCACTGACTGGTTCAGAGCGCAGAGAACAAGTCAGCCCCACAGCCCCTGTGTTACACAGCCTGCACCCCTGCCTGCTCCCGTCTGCCTCTGCACCTTCTGGGGAGAAGCCATGCTAGCAGGAGGCTTCCCAAGCATGGAGATGAGAGTGAGAGGAGACCCAGGGGTGGACAGCACCGCCTTGTCTCACCTTTCCCCGGTCAGTTTCATAGTGTCCCCTGAGTAGGGCTTGGCACAGGAGATGTGAGGGAAAAGAGGAACAGGTACTTTCTGGGTCCAGGCATAGAGGTAGTAGATACATGAGATATCCCTGCAAAGAGGGGGATTTGCTCAGCCTCAGGGCTCCCAGCTGGCTGTGGAAGACAACACTTCAGCGAGCGGCTTTGTTGTTGACACAAAATTGATTTTTTTTTGACCCAGTGGGAGAAAAAAATAATACATTAAATTTTTAGCTTTGAGGAAGAAAAACACATTTGCCTGCTTTACTGAGGTCTCTGAGTCTACCTTGCCTGCTGAGGCTGTGAAAGAATAAAACAGCTTTGTGCAGTGCAATGTGACAGAGTGCCAGAGAGATCCCTCTGACTCTCTGAGGGCAACAAGGAGGCAGCAACAAGAGCAACAAGGAGGCAGCTCCATCATGTCTGCCCCAGACACATGCAGCACATTTGAATCACCCTTTTTCTGCAGCTTAGGCATCCACTGATACCAGTAAGCTCAACTGCTAGCAAGTCAATTTGCATTCATTTCAGACCTGAGAGAAATGAGTGTATAGAGCACAGTGAATGCAGCCCAAGAAAATGGGTGACTGACACAGCTGTTAATGAGTTAAATGAAATTGACTCAATCTCCACATTTTCTCAGCCAAATGTGCATATCAGAGAGTATATCTTAAGAACAGGATATAGTTTGCCTCTTGGTTTGGAGACAAGGCGCCAATATAAAATCTATCAGAACCTTACTGAGTGTGGTCAGGGGTCACAGGTCCTTTATGAGCTTCCAAGATAAGGCTTAGTCTCTCTTAAAATGAATAGTGCAAACAAACAGGTTTTATTCTTGACTGTCTTCCTGCATCACTTACCAGCAATTCTGAATACAACCGTTTATTACTGTAAAAATTACTGCAGATGGTTCCCAGAAATGGACTCTCGGAGGCATCAGGAATGCATCCTTTTTAAACTGTATGAGGATCTTCCAGATTTGTAAACTGTTCCAAAAAAAAAAAAAAAAAAGAAGTCTTGGAAAATGAGCCTGAGACAAATTTGAATGAAAGTTGATATTAACACTGTGGCTGCAGGGAACAGGTAAAGATAATAGAATGGATTTTGTAAACTCATTATTCTTTGTCCTTAGCTTTGACAGTGTCTATTTAATTCCTTGCATGCCTGATGAGACACTTTTTCCTCTATGGAGATCGTTCATATCAAATGAATAATTAGTTTGTTCTGTTGCTTCAGTTTTTATTTAAAATATAATTCATAGGCAAATTCTGTATTCCCTCTAGATTTCATGAATTATAAACCATACACTAAATCCATTTTACTTAAACAAACAAATTTTCTCTTTCAAAAGATAGTTCTTCCACACTATGTCTTTAGCAATATCTAAGTAGGCAGATAATAATTACTCTGGGGTTTTTTTTCAGGCCTGTGAATCTGATGCACACAAATTGGAGTTTTATGTGCAAATAAGTAACACTTCATTCTTCAAAGTTCTGAACAGCTTGCCTAACACCTGGAGGTGGTAAGCACCACTTCAAGGTGCCAAGCTCCTCTAAGAATCCTTATGTTAATGACGCCTCTGTTATAACCCAAGGCTTCTCCAGATGCTTAACAATATTTGATGCATTCATTGTAAATTCTGTCCCAGAGTGAGAAATCCCTTTATATTCGTATGTCTAATCTTTGTGTTTCTCTCTTGGCTAGACAGACTTAACAGAGAACAGTGAGTGTTGTCAGATGTCTAGGAATATCAGTGGTGTTTGTAATCATCATCCCAATTCTTATTTTAAAAATAATGCATGTAAGTGTATTAATGCAATGTAATAATAAACATGTCTCTAGTAATTGCATGCCACGCAGGAAAGTACTAGACCAAAATCTCACACTCTAAATTCCTTATCTAACTCAACTGTCATACGATGTGGCTGAAAATGGAAGTAGGATTTATTTTTCTTCTGAAGAGTAGTTCTCTGTAATTCTGTACTTGCAATCACTGTTCCACACCCTGATGCACTGGACAACAAAAACCAGGCAAAAATCACCTGAGAAACTATTACATTACTATAATGATAACACCGGGAATTCAGTTTTTTGTTTTTTAAATTGTTATTGCCCTTTTTTGTGTCCTTTCTTGTCTTTCTGACAAGTGTACAGAAAGCATTTTTTGTTCAACGTACATGATAAATGATTTTCAAAAGCTTGTATGTCCAGACAGTCAAAATCTCATCTATGTTTTCAACTCTGAAAGCATTACTGTAAGTCTCTGTCTTTAAAATACAACCAGTTCAGTCCATTGGACAGTCTCCCTGACCAAGAACCTTCTGTTGAAATGTTTCTATTTCCTTAGAATGCCACATTTCTGCTTCCACAGGAGTTCAATTTCTTATATGCATATATAAAACATTGCATGTTAGGTGTGCACTGCATAGTTACAAGAGAAGACCTAAATTTCACAGGTATTTTAATGGTGCAGTTTTTTGAAGTAACATTCTGTTTATTTTTATCATCGTATAGTACTCAAACTAGAAGAAACTGAAAAACATTATTTTCAATTAAAAAAAGAAGTTAAGTTTTGAAGTCTCCTCTCAAAAATTAGGAGGTGGAGAATAAAATCAGTTATATAATTCTATTATGATTTTCTGCTCACATCATTGTTGTGCATTATAATATATCACCAGAAACTAGCTGAAATTTGCTGTAGCCATTTGGCTACCTGCAATGAGTATTTTGTTCACAGACAAAATGTGGTTGCTTTCCTGGATTCTACTGGGCAAGATCTACCACTGTTTGAATTGTGTTGAGTATCATAAAGATGTGTTACAGAGTGATTTCAGATTTGCCAGCTTTATCTCTGAGGTGTTGGAAGTTGTTCAGAGTTTTGCCTCAGTCATGATATGACTGCTATTGGAAAAGATTCTATGTAGTTATTCTGCTATGAAAATTTTTACTGAGGCAAATACATAGGACAGAGACCGGAGGTACAGAATGAAAGGTGGACAAAACACACAGGAATGTCTGAAGGTGCCTGCACTGAAATGTTGAGAATTCACAGATAATTTCTTGCTTCTAGAAGGTTTTGCAATTTATTTCTCCCTCAGATCTGTATGTGCTCAGAGTCTTCATGAAAAAAAAAAAAAAGATAATTATTTGGTGAAAAACTGCCTCCTTAAAATAAAGACC
Organism: Tichodroma muraria; assembly: GCA_013390105.1. Taxonomy (NCBI): domain Eukaryota; kingdom Metazoa; phylum Chordata; class Aves; order Passeriformes; family Sittidae; genus Tichodroma; species Tichodroma muraria. The sequence goes on from WAAG01093602.1 coordinate 15,929, forward strand.
TTTTTCCTTACATCACCTTCTGAGCTGACTTACTTTTCTACCTAAAGATTTGGCATATTTCACAATCTTTAAAATGTAAAGGTCACATCTGCTCACATACTAAATATCCATTTAAACTTTTTAATAAACATAGAAGATCATAAACTATAAGGAATAGGAACAAAAATCTCTAATTGTTATAAAAAGCTGAGTATAACACCAAATTACAAAAATTTTACATAGTTATGCTTCTTTTCTAAAATAATGGGGTCCCTCCAGATAAGACATATTTTGCCATGACTCTCTTATATGTTTAAGTGATCTGCTGGGTGAAACTGCTATGTCTAACTGCTCATTCCAGTTTCTCTGCTAACTGCATACCTAACTCTGCTCAGTGGCAGAATATTAACCCTTCAATAGAGCAATAGAGTGCAGATCAGCTCACCTAGAATGCTGGGGTGAGTTTTTGGGTTTCGGATGCACGAATGACTAGTTTTAGAGTAAATGGAACGTCTGATATGAGAAGCTGCATTCTGCAGGGACAAGGAAACCAAGAAGCAAGGACAGGTATAGCTTAACTTCCTCTTGACAGACACCTTTGATTAGGGCACTCCCCAGGGTTGGGCACTGTTTGAGCTCAAAGAGCCATTCTGCTTCAGGACAACTGAACCAACATCATCCAGCAGAGTGATCTAAAGCCACTGAGCACAGGAATGGTGGGACTCCGCTTTCCCAGTCACTTGCCCTTACTCAGTTCAGCTCAACAAGAATAACTGAATATTCACTGGGAAGAAAGGGTCTCGTGTCTCCCTTGCACTGTGTCTGTGTGAGCAGCAGGGGCAGGGTGTTCCTGGGCCGGGCTTGTGGAATCTGTTGCTGCGTGGCCACCCTGCATTGGTGATGTGGGTGATAGGCAACACTGGGCAGAATCAGTTTTGAGGGCCACTCAGTGTGAGCAGAATGACCAGGTGCAGATGAGGGATACACGTGAGAGGCCATAACTAACCATTCAACTAAGGTAAGAGGATGAATGAGCCCTGAATAGATGAGGATTACAGAAGGATGAAAATAATGGAACGACTAAAGGTACTTGTGCCATCTCATTGGGGTCAATAGAAGGACAGCAAGTAAATCAGTATATAGGAGAGAGGAGACTGTGGGAAAAAAGGAAAGCTTTGACTTCCTTTGTTTTATGGGTACCACCAGGAAATAATGCAGTATTCCCTTCTTTTCACTGTGGTCATGAATAGGAGAGAAAAGTGAGAAGTTTCAGGCCCGCTCAGCAGCAAAATGAGATGTAAGGAAAGCAACTCTAGCTTTGCTCTTTATCAGTTCTGGTGGGGGAAGGGAGCTGGTGAGGAAGCAGAGCAGATTTGATTTGCATATCCACTGGAGGAGTGGTGGGCAGAGTGAGAGGACAGTGAAACTCTTTTATGTTTCTGAGATGAAGAGAGCTGTGAAAACTTGAAACCTAGTTTCACTTAATTGGTCATTATTGTGTGGGGCACAGAATAAATCTAAAATATTTTATTTTATTGGACAAGGGACTTTAAGACACCAATGTAGTATTTAATTAATGCTGTCTTGTTCTTGTGTTTATTATGAGTACTTCCTGTTTTTTTGACTTAGTATTTAATATGAGTGTATTGCACAACTTGCATTGTGGTTAATGCTTAATAAAATTCTAATGAAAAGACCATAAATAGGATATTTTTATGAGGGGGAGTATGAAATTAGTGACAGGAAATTCCTTTTGAATTCCTTTTTTCTTCCTCCATATTTTTTTAAGGTACTTGAAGAAATTAAAGCAGTGGCTTTTGCATGTGTTTTCTATGACAAGTTTCTCCTTATGTCTCATTCAGTCCAGCCCATTTAGACTGGGGATAATAATACAGGAAACACCCCATTTCACAACCAGTGAGACAAACCATCAGTGCCCGTACTGTCTGTCATAGTGGCAGTAGAAAATGCCACTAGGAGAAAGCAGAAGAGGCCAGTTCCCTACTGATCTTCCACAAGATTTGGTTAAAAGATGTCAGAAGGTCACATATATCACTGCCTGCTCCTTTTATGGAATTTATCTACTCCTTTTTAAGGCTGTGATAGCCTTAAAGATATCCCCTTTGCCTATTTTAAATTATCTCCACCAAGTGCTCTCTAATCCTAGCATTGCAAGACGTAGTAAATTTTACTTCTGCATTGACCTTTCCACCACTCTCATAATTTTGTAAATTGTAGTCCTTTTTCCTTTCAGACTTCTCATTTCCCTTTTAAACAGCTTCAACCTTTTGAATATTTCCTTATAAGACTGCTGTGACATCCCCTCAATCATTTTAGTTGCCTAGTTTTGTACCTTGTGCTCTCGTTCCACTGTTTTTCTTGAGGACACAGAAATTTTAAGTTCACAAGATGAGGGGTTTACATAGTGGCGAAATTATGCTCTTTGTTATTTTCACCACCTTTCCTGTCAATGAGCTGCATTTTTCTGGCTTTAGGGGGGGCTGAACATTATGACAATGATTTTTGTAAATTGACAGGAATGTTTCCAAGATCACTTTCCTGAGCTGGAATCCTGAGAATCCTGAATTCTGTAGGTGCACTTCGAATTCTTTTTCTCTAGATGCACTACTTTTCTTTTAGATATAATGAAATGAATTAGGTATCTTTTTTTCCATTCAGTTTTGTGAAATTATTCTGGAGTTCCTCACTGCCTATTGTAAGAGCTTGGTATCATTTTCAAATCTGAGGAGTTTGCTGCATTTCCCTTTCCAGATCACTAGTATAGATTATGAATAAATTTGGTCCTCATACTAGTCCCTACTGAAGTCCACTGCCAATGTTTCTCCACTCTGTTCAGGGTGGAAAAATATTGGCAGTGGACTTCTGTAGGGGCTAGTATGAGGACTAAAATATTAGCCTTTATTTTCCAACCTTTATCCATCTTCCAGTAGATAAAAGGTCATTTTCTGTAATCCTATGGCCATGCAAGGTTGGGTTTTTTTGTATACCTTTGGCATGTAATACAGTCAAAGGGATTTTGGAAATTCAAGTGTACAGTTCCCTTCGCCCATGTTATAATTCCAGCAGGCCAGGGAGATAGGACACTGCTTCACTGCAGCCATGCTGACACCTTTTCAGTAGACACTGTTTATTCATGTATTCAGCAATCCCTTTCTTTTTTACAGACCTGTGCTACCATTTTCTCATGAGTCAGACTCACTGCTCAGTAGCTCCCAGGTTCCCCCTCCAGCACATACTGTGGATAGCCAATAGTTCTGCAACATTATGTCTCATTTCCTTCTGAACACTTGGGTGAATGTCATCTAGTCCTTATTAACAACTTATAATAAGGTGACTTATTAACAACTAATTCTGATTAGCCTAAATATTTTGGGTATGCCTACTCCAAATGAAACTATCTCATCTGAGATCTCTGCTCTAAAAGTTGTAGGCTATGAGAGCCTTAACAAGACTGACGTGAAGACTCTACTGAGTTTCTTTGTTGTGGCTCTTTTGCTCCCAGTTGCTCATTTCCAGTTCTCAGACTGTCCCACCATTTTCCACCCAGGCTTCCTGCTTGTCCGGATAGGGTAGATTGACATCCAGGAGTAAGATATGCATCACCTTCTGGGATGCTCTCTTCTCCCTTGTAAATGTTCAAGTTTGGGAATACATTGGTATTATCACCTTGGCTGGGGTCCAAGATAATATTAATTTTGTACTCTATTCAGCTTCACTGTGGCACTCATGATTTTATAAGCATCTCTCACATCCTATCTCTGGAGATCACTCCTGGTTAAATAGCCTTGTCTAGAAAGCAAATCCTTTCCTTTCATACACTTGACCACCCTCATCCTTCTCTGGGCCTTCAGCTGGAAATCTTTGGTTTCCTTACTAATTATCCTTTGCCTGGTTTGAATTGTTTTGTGCAATTTGGAATAATTATTGTCTGGAATATAATGTGCAAAGTCAGGCGTCCTGAAAGCTTATTTAGTTTCTTTCCCAAAGCTCTAAGTTTGTAAAAGACTCTAGTATGGGCATTTGCAATTCTTTAAAATCATATATACCTGTCCTCACTCCACATTCAAAAAGCATCCCATATTTTCATCTGGGTTTTCTGGGAATAAAAAACATGCATGCACACTAGAAATAGTGCCCATCATGGTTATTCATACACTGTTAAACTTATAGCTGAACTAACCATCTGTCAGGAAACAAACTTGTCAGAAAGCTAATTCTGCAAATGAAATGAGTGTAATTTTTCATTGGATTAAGAAACTTAATCATAATCAAAGCATATTGCTCAGTGAGGCATGCTAGAGCAAGATTTGTGCAGCTGCAAGCGTGGGAAGAAAAGGCAGGAACAGCCTCTGGGAGGCAATGAGCCATGGCCAGACTACACCTGACCTGCACACTGACTCACTACAGGTGGGAGAGATGCAGTCACAGATTGATTGCAGAGTTGAGCTGAATGAATGCTGAAACCTGGCACATTTTGGACAAGCTGGGTTTACTGCACACTTGCACAGCAACTGTATTGTTCATGCCCTGGTGCTGGCAGTGGGGGGTTGTGAGGGTGGCCTTTGTGAGAAGAAACCAGAATCTGTCCCTGCACTGGGCAGAGACAGCTCCAAATTGTTCCAAAACTGAGGCATCACATGACACACAGCTGAGCCTGTTAACCATGCTGGTCACCCCTACAAAAACTTACTTAAAAAGGGGGTAGAAATCTGCAGAGCAGCAGAGAGAGAGAGGATTGAGAAAATGTGAGAGAAACAGCAAACAGCCCTGGAGACACCTAGATCAGAAAAGCAAAGAAAGGAGGTGCAACAATTCCCCTATAGCCCATAGAACACAATGGAGCCGATATTCACTGTGCAGCCTAAGGAGTTCCCTATGCTACAGCTCGTGGATGTACCCTTGAAGAAACATGCATCTCATGGAGAGCCCACATAGGAGCAGATTTCCTGGAAGGAGCTGCAGCACCCACAATGGAGCAGTCTGTTTTGGAAGGACTGTACCTTAGGGGAAGGACTCTCGCTGGAGCAGCAGGAAAGTGTCAGGAGGAAGAAGCAGCAGAAAGAAACAGTCATACACAGACTTCAACACCCCATTCTCCATCCACCTGTTCCATTTGGGGTAGGAGGAAGCAGAAGAGTTAGAATATTGGGGGAAAAGGATTGAAGTTGAAACTGGGAAGAATGTCTGGAGTGGAGGGGGAGGTGCTTTAGTTTGTTTTTTTTCTCATTACCTTGCTTTTCTGCTTTCTTTTTTTAATGGGTAGTAAATGAAATCAGTCATCTCCAAGTCAGGACTGTTTTGCCTGTGAGAGTGACTGCAAGGGATCTCCCTGTCTTTATCCATGAGCTTTTTCATATTTTTTCCTTCTGTCATGTTGAGGAGGGAGAGTAAACGAGCAGCTGGGTGGGTGTCTAGCAGCCAGCCAACATCAACTATTCAGCTGCAGTTCTGATATTCCATGAATTACAGAAATAACATTCTAATAATATATTTCTGAAGAATATAATTTCTTCAGAAATAATGTTATTCTATAATAATAACTCATTGCACATGCAAAGCAGAAGTACAGTGTACTCATTTAGTTGATAAAAAGTTCAAAATGAGCCAGCAATGCATGCTTGCAGCACAGAAGGGCCCTTGTACCTTGGGCTGCATCAAAGGAAGCGTGGCAAGCAGGTCGGCAGAGGCGATTCTCCCACTCCAGCAACCTGGTCTAGTGGAAGGTGTGCCTTCCCAATGCAGAGTGGTTGAAACTAGACAATCTTTAATGATCACTTCTAACCCAAACCATTCTATGACTCTGTGATTTGCCAGTGCTTCCCAGTGTCCAGGAAACAATCAGAGCAGTAGGATCTAGTCACATTTTTAGAAATCTGACAATCAGCAAAGAATGTAGTGTAAAAAGCACAGAAAAATGCAGCAAGAGACTACAAAAAATGTACAGTTGGTCAGTCTGTACCAGATAATAAACAAGACACAAGATTTTATTTAGAAAAGAAGGTGATGTAAAGCATCATCCCCAGTCATGACCATGGGAACTGCCAGCACCAGCACTGGGCATCTTCCCACTCCTTACATTCACAGCTGCAGTCAAATTCATCTGCTGGGACACCCACCCTGTAGCAGTGATGGAGAGGTTTCCCTGGGGAGAGCCAGGAATGGGCTGGCAAGTTTATAGGGGTCTGCATCTAGTAGATGGACATGGGAGCCCTGGGGTGCAGCATATCCTTGTTCCTGCACATTGATGCAAGTGTCCCTCCATGAGAGTTCAGAGGAGAGTGTATCAGAAATAGGCCATGTGGCCCTGATAACACAGAGTTGGAATGTTTGAGAAAGAGGTGGGGTTTCTTGACATTACGGAGTTCTTTATTCAAACGATAACTTTATTATTACATAGTTTGCAGAAACTTTGGACTCAGTCCTAGTCACATTTGGCATTTTTCCAGCAGGGGGGCTTGTTTTAGTTGTACTTTCCTTGTAGTTGTGGGTATGGTAGGGGCTTGTTAGTTATAAGTCTGTGACGCTTCCCTCTCTTTCTAGTTTTCCATGTGCAGCTGTAATAACAATAATGAGCTCCTTGAAAAGCTGCAGTTAGGTAGGGACATTCTCTTCACAATTCTAAAGAGTCCGTTCTTTGGTTCAGCTATTACAGGACATAGGCTTAAAAATACATCACAATACAATGACTGCAAAGCATCACTTCAAACAAACACTTTCAAATAAATGAAAGAATGATTTAGCTCTGTGAAACTACTGTGTTTAGGACAAAAGAGCTAACAACAACAACATGAAGCTGCAGATGCTGAATCTACATTGTTCAGGTGAAATGCCAAAAAACCTTACAGCCACCCAGAGATGCTGTTGCACTCACTGAAGATGGTGAAAAGATTTTCATGCACTTCAGTATTACAGGGATTAGACTTGGCCATGTCAAATATGACAGGTAATTATCACACCATGCTAAAGAATGAATTTGCAGCCTACTATCCTCTACCATTAAAAAAAATGCACTATGCTTTGAAAATTTTAATTACTTCTTTTCTTTTTACTCATTTAAACAGCTGAGTATGCAGCAGTTACTGTAAGATTATTTTAGTTTCCTTTTTTACTAACATTGAAGACCAGTGCAACTCCAGTATTCTGATGGTCATGATCTCCCTGGAAACCTTCCTTCTTTCTTATACAACCATTGAAAAAAATGAGATAGTAAATCCAAGCATTTGTATGCCTGTAGTATGTCCCAGTGAGGGCTCCCCATTCAATCTTAGTTTGCTCTTCCTTGTGTGAAAATGTTACGATATCTTGTTTAATTTTAAGTTAATGACAAGATATTCCAGATTCACAAAGGGAATGGATGATACTCTGGGGAAAGTCTGGGACCTGTAAGAGTAGAGACTATAGGCTACTTCCTTTAAAGACATG
>WAAG01093604.1:333-25975 GCA_013390105.1 Tichodroma muraria
CAAAGGGAACATCTTCAAAGGTTCTTCCGGATTCTGAAATGTTTAATTGGACTTTCAAATGACAACAAATCAAAATAGGCAGCTTTTCATGTATAATGAGAATGTGGAAAACAAAAACTAAACTCTTGCAATACCCGAGAATTCCAATTACATGAGCTTGCCAAATCAGGAACTTTGAAGAGGGAAGAATAATCTTAAGTGTCTGCTTCACTATCAGACCACGACACAACAGGAAAGTTAACCATATGTTGCACTTTGCTGAGGGAGAGGAGAAAACAAAACAGAAAGCCTGACAGTCTCCTAAGCATCTGCTGAGTTCTGCAGGGTAAAAATCCTCCCCTTGCTTGTGTGAGTGGAAACATATCTACTGATTTTCAGACGTGATCATGGGCTTGACACGACCCAAGCCCCAGTTTCCTGTCTAAGCTCACACGATTATGATGGTGCAGACACCAAGGATCCTTGTTCTTTTTAAATCCTGTCAACCTGCAAGGTGGAAATTTGTTGGTAACACATGCACATTGCAAGTTCTTAATTTGGAGAATTGTATACAAACAGGAGGTGGATACATGACAGGAGTCCCACTGTCATCATTTCCAGGGCTCACTCTATAATAGGAAAACTTGCAGCAAGAGAGATCTCAGCCAGCAGGTCTGACTTACCTCGAGTGCTCCTCACTCTGACAAATGCTGTCTGAAAAACTTCAAGCCTTCTGGACTCAGTTTGGTGTTGTAGAATAGTTCTCAAATTTCTTCTTTACCTCTGTGCCAACAAAAAGAATAAAACTTCTCTCCAAGATCCTTGGGTGGAAGAAAAATTTATGACTATAAAAAACAGGTTTAATTGATTACACCAAGCAATGCAGCCTTCATACAGTGAAGGTATTTCCCTCCTTTTTATGGACAGGCACAATGAAACAACAAGAGATTTAAAATCATGGAATGACTTCAATGGATGTCTATGCAAGAGAAAGCATCTTTAAACAGGTAGCCTGATAAAAAGCACAATTAAATCCACAGTGAACAGAAGACACAGTCCACCTCCTTCTTATCCAGGTGTTTCAGTGCTTTTATTTCTCTTACCTTTTTGCTACAATACTTCAAATGCAAAAGTGTATCTATAATTTTATTGAAATAAATATTTGTGAATATTTCTTGCTGTGCTCCCTTTGCTCTGCTCATTATTATTTGATAGCTCCTCACCAGGCCACTTTTTGTGATCTCACCTTGAATCTAGAACTTGGATTTAAACACTTGTTTCCTTCTCCAGTACTGATCCCTTGAACCTCATGTTCACCACTCTGACCTCAATCACATCAAAAACGCTGGAGTGGGGAGATGAGGGAAACTAGACTGAAGCTAGACTGAGTCTAGCATTCAAGAGTAAATGCTGCAGGCAAGCTTAGAAATGTGATACTCAGAAAAATAAAAAAAATAAAAACCCCACCTTTTTATTTTTGAATTTCTTTCAAAATTACATTTAAGCAGCATTACTTTAAAATTAATGAGAAGCACATACTGGAAATATTAACAGCCTAGTGAGAGTCATGCTTCTTTCCTCTGAATTTTCAAAGTAGCACAGAATCCAAACCCATTTTGTGCCTTGAATAAAACTTCAGTATTATTCAAAATGCTGAGATCTGTGGAAATCCTGGTGCCTTCTTCCTCTCACTTCTGATGGCCACATTTATCAGTGGGTAAAGAGACTTGTGGCTGCACGGATCCAGCAGTTCTCAGTCAGTTAATGCAGATGTAATTTCCTGATATTGTGAAGAACTGCTAATTGTTATTATGTCTCCCTTTGGTGCTATTAAGAGAAGGTTTAAACTGGTTCAAAACTTCTGGACTGGTGAATCTCTTTTAAAAGCCACTTATTTAATCCTGGAAACATCGGGGAAAAGCTACCAATGATAAAGTCCTGCTGTTAAAATAAATATTGAATTCCGCTTTGCATCTGTATTTATTTTTAATGCAAACTGCTGAGGACTTGTTCAGCAGTGGGAGTCTATTTATCTGCATAATGCATGCTCTTGTTTACACATTATCACTTGTTAAGTGTTATGTCTGCATATAAACAGACAAAAGAAAAATTTGGACTGAAACCACATTAATCTGACAGGGGAACACTCCTGACAGAACAGACAAGGTTATGGGGTTTTAGCACACCCTTTTATGAATTGCCAAGTGATGACAATAGCCAGAATTTTATTAAGGCTTATAAAAGGCTTTGCTGCACTCTGCTCTTAATCAATACGGTGCAAATGTTTGCATAAATAGCACAAAATCCTACACAGACTGATTCACAGAACAAATTAGTTAGGCCAGAAGAGAGGGAGAAGAAATGGAGTTTCCATCCAGTAAGAGAGGAACCACTGCATTTGAGCAGGAATTGCTAAGTCCATGTCTAACCCCTTCTTACCATGACATTTTGGGGATGGGATTTTTCTAGCGTTTTATTATTGACGTGACACTTTTGAAAGCCATGTCTGACTTGACTCAGTCAACATTTTGCCCACATTTAAAACATAATTCTGAATTTTCCAGGCCACTTATACCTGGTTGCAGCCACAGCATCATGCCTTTCATCCATGTGATACTAAATCACTCAACAGGCCCCTTTCACTGGCTGATTGTGATGGCTTCCAGTAACATGTAATTCCTAATTTCATACAAATTTTACAGGTAAAAATATTAATTAGGATTAAAGATTTGCTCTTAGTCTCGAAGGAAGAGATTTAATTGATACTTCTTCTGTAGCTGAAAAACAGACATTTTAACTTATACATAATCATCACTTTTCATTATGTATTCTGCTAAATTTATTGCTTTTTTTATTATAATATTATTTATGGACAAACTATAAAGCATAGCACAGAATACTGTTAGCCTTTGCTGAGAATCCATTTTCATGCAGAGTTTTTTTCCATCACTCCTACAGCCCAGCCCAAGTCTGAAATAAGCAGTAGTGAAATTTTCTTTTGAACTACCTAATACTATTTCAAACTTTACATCAAATACAGGCTTCTTTTCTTTTTATATGTAGCTTTTCGGTTTATATTGCACTGAGTCTGAAAAACATCTTCTGTTTACCGGGGAAGAATAAATATAATCTTGCTCCAAGGCAGAAACACATGGCCCTGTTTTGTGGAATACAATAAATATAGTTTGAAAGAAGCATCTGAATGAATTTGTATAAATGGCCACCCTACCATGAACTGCAGTGTGACAGGGTTATGATCCCCAAATCTTGCACTTCCCTTCCTTCAAGCACTGCCAGCCTGAGCTCCTTGTCCTGGCTGAAGTGACAGAACTGGAAAATAGAACCGGTGCAATTTCTGTATCAGCTATCCCATTTCACATGGAAAAGGACTCTCCTAAATGCCAAGGAAGGAAATGTGCATCGAATTTATGTCCCTCAGGTACTAGTTCAGTCAATAACTTCCAGTGGACTCTTTTTGTCTATTCAGGGAGGGCATTTACAATTTTAAGTCTGCTAAACTGGAGATTTCTCACTTTTCTCTTGAAAATCATCAACATTTCTTTCTCCGTCGGCTCTCAGGAAGCTTTATTAGTGAGTGGATTTATTACTGTGTAGAAACCCTGTGTTAACAATTACACCGTATCAAGCACGTAAGTGCCTATTAAATACAACTACCAGCATCCTGCAGACATGGACACATCCATTACAGCCTTCAGCTGTGTTAATACAGAACATTAACTGCAAAGCAGAGCATTTCTGTGTAAGGCAGCAGATGGGAGCTCAGTGCCGTGTGTTTTCTGCTCTCAAATGGAGTTTTAAAATCCACCTCCTCTCTGGGGGAAATCCACAAACGACCTGCAGAAATGCAAAGCCCGTAGCCAACGAGTCCTTGTGCCAAGAGGGGCTGATCTGGCTGATCCCACCTGCAAGGGGCTGGAAGCTCCCTCAACCTTCCAGCTCCTTGCAGGTGGGATGGGTCCTTCCAGTTGTCCCACATGGATGCTGGAGCCTTGGTGGGTGCTCCGCAGGCTCCTGGGCCAGCCCTCTACCTCAGGAGCTGAACCCAGACACTGCTGCTCTGCTCTCTCCTGTATTGGGTGGACTAGCTTTGGGGAGAGAAATGATGAAGGTCATTTATATTTGCTACATTCCCAGACTGCCCTAGATGCTGCTACCATTTTCATTCTCTTCCCTCATAAACCAGACTAATCCTAACCTCTTTTAATGCTGGGCTCTCCACAGAACAAAGGGCAGGGAAAGATCACATAGATTCTATTCCACTTAATAACCACTCTCTCCCTAACATTAGGAATGGGTGAAGCTGAGGTTGAAAAGCCTGTCACTTTTCTGGATTCATCCCACATTCCTAGATTCTTTGCCAGTTTTATTAATTGAACAGATTTTTTTATATAGATTAGTTTGATGAGGTGTTTGCTTTGCTGTTTCTACCGCCTTCATTAGCATTTGAGAGACATTTGATGATAAAGTCTTATTATACCCATCACAGATATTGCAGAATCTGACATTTCCTGGATGATCAGATGGGAATTAACTTTGGAGTACATTGTGACAGGCAGCATGTCATGCCACCTAAAGTTAACATGGTGCATATATAGGAATCCTTTCTGGTCCACATCTGCCCACCTCTGGTGACACCAGTGAATTTGAGCAGACTAAAATTTGTCCTTTACCTGATACCTGGCTAAGGAGGCAAAAGGCTGCCATTTTGATCATGGAGAGCAGAGCTCAGGCCAGCCCCTCCCAGCTCCTTGTGTGCCATGGGGCACGCCCAGACCCCTGCCTTCCATGGTGCCCTGCAGGGAGAAGCCCCAGGTCGCAAGGAAGAGCCCAGCTGTGCAGAAGGGCTCTGCCAGAGCAGAGGTCTGAGGACCTTGCACAGCCTGAGAATCCACACCATCCCCTTACCTTCTTGGGGAATGCATCTGTGGACATTTCAAACACTGATGCCATCTGCAACATCCTTGAACAGCCTCCCAAGCTGGAAGTGAAACCCATCTGCTTTGTGCTCCATTCTCTGCCCGAAGAATTGCCAGCGGACTTCACACCTGCTTCTTCTCTGTAAATATTTTATTCTCAGGGAAGCCAGATTGTTTGTTTTTCTTGACTATAAGAGAGCTGTTCTAGAATGCTTTTGAGCAAAAATGCACAGTTACAAAACCTACTTTAGATGATCACAGCAGCATAAACATGGTCGATACAGGAAAGCTATGCAAGGAATCCTAGTGCATCACTGTGCTGGATGATCCAAGTGTTTGCATCTTTTGTAATCTTCTAAGTTGGTTTCTGTTGTTTGTAGATTTTATAATTTTTTAAAAAAACAAACACTACAGATAAGATTAAGTCAATGCAAACACGTGAAAGCATTTACAATATCAGAGTACAATGGAAAAGCAAAAAAGCAATTACTAGGTTGTTGGTTTTGGCACATCCATTTTCACATGGTCTAATGCCATCACATCTCAAAATTACACGTAGTTAACCCCTACACTGAATGGAAACTCCAGAAATATCTAGCATCAGTTTCAATAACTGCTGCTGCTGCTGTACAAACACATATATACAGAAGCACACAAATTATTTAAGCAACATTACCTTAGAGTTTAATGTGTTTGCATTTCTTGCTGCAGGCACACCACAAGGCTACTATCATAAAATATCCCACACCTACCAATTCCTTCTCACCAGCTGGGTAGTCCCCTGAATTCCAATTATGTAGGCAGCCTTCATGTTGAAGGTGCTACTCATTTTTGCCTTATGATTCCATATTTCTGCTTGTGACACGAGCAGCAAAAAAAAATCTCCCACCATAAACTGTAGCTACTCCAGGCTGGATTCCCACAATACTTCCTTCTACTCTAGTTCAAAATTTGCTTTGTTTTATTATTTCATGTGTATGCTGGTGTTCGTTTTAGGTAGTTTCAGTACTAAAGTCGCTCCTACAGTTGAAAATTATTATGTCAGGACTAAAAATTCATGAAACATAAGCCACAGAATTTACTATAGTAAATGCAGAAGCCAGTGGCACTTTAAAATTGTCTTGGTGAATTATCTAAATCTGTCATCATACACACATTTGACACATTTTCATATATTGGTCTCATTTACCATAGATCATTCATTCTGATCTAAAAGCATCAGGAAATACAGGGACCCAAACATGAATGATCAACTTGAAAATTACCATGGGAAATTCACAAAATTATCATGTTTGTACAAATTTCTATTAAAAATACATCCAAGAACAAGTCAGAGCAGGCCACTATACACTAGTCACTGTATCTATGGATCATTTAGGAGATTCTTCAAGCTTCTCATTTACCAGAGAGAAAAAAGGAAATCTACCACATGAAATGCCAGCCTAAATGAATGTCATGGTCCTTTCATCACTCTTTTTCCTGAGCCTTAAACAAGCAGACCACCTCTCTTCTGGATATTGGGGGAAAAGTAGAAAAGGAACATGTGAGGAAAAGTGCTCCCAAAAGATGGAAAGTAATGGCAGCAGTTTTGTTCATTTGGGCTGTGCCGGGGGATGGATGGCACTGTAGGCTTGGGGGAATATTTGAATGCATAGATAGTGAAAAATGTTGCCACTTTTTGAGGCTCTGATCAGTGTCACTTTTAAAGGACTTAAAATTCACCAGTTTATACACTCACAACCTATACTAGCTAAGCTAGAATTGCCTAGGACCCATATTTTTCCCATGGGTTATTTTGAGAAATGTTTTCCAAATGCTGTGGACTTTTTTAGATTCCCCTACTTTGATCCCAAAACCAAATACCTAAAACATTCTGAAAGACTCCCTGCTGCATATAATTAGAAAATGGATGTTAGATACAGCTTAAGGCCTTGCAGCTAAACACAAACCTTGGCCAAATCACTTCACTCCTTTCTTCCTCAATTTGTTTAAGCAGGAAATAAGAAAAAAGCCTCTCCCTTCACAACAGCTTAGCCAAAAGGTTTGCAAAGTGTTTGGAGATCCCAGGGGACAAGTCAGCACATAAAAGCATAATATTTTGATTGCAAGGGGCAGGTATATTTTGTCACCTGCTGGATAAGTCAGAGTGCAGAGGATTAAAAGAAAGTGCATCAAAGGAAAAGTCTCCATGTCTGTGAGCTGCACTCCATGTAAATGCAGCTGGCCACAGTCTCCTCACGCCTCAGCTGCTTTATAAAAGGCACACAACCAAGCCACCACTCTCAGCTGAATGACTCCAACTTATTAATTGCTCACGGACAAGATAAGGAGATAGGAAACCTCTGAAGCATGTAAATCCCACTGTTTGAAAGTGCAAGCTGTTTTGAAGTGTAAAGCTGCTTAACCCTGCAGAGCCGTGCCAGATGTTGGGAGCTCTCTGTCAAAGCCTGAATGTCAGACAGACACCTCCTAATTTTTTTTTGTTTCAGTTTGTTTTTTTTCAGTTTGCCTCAAGACAAGGAAGAACTCCCCTCCAAGAGTCAGCCAAACAACTTGGTGGTGAAAAAAAAGGGAAGGAAAAAAGAACTGGTAAGAATCCACACTTCAGTAGTGGTTGTAAGTAGAAAGAGCAGTGGCCAGCTTTGTGAAGCAGCTGCGAACAGCAGGGGAGGGATTTAGAATAATATTTTTAAATTTGACAGAATTGAGCATGCAAAATCACACCGTTTTCAGAATTAACCAGGATTGAGGGGATCTGTGATCCTGCTATCAGCATCCTGTGCCCTCAGGTACGCTGGAGTCCTTTCCAAGGCAGGAGAAACTATCTCTCTCCCTGCAGTCCCAAACAAAAACTTCATTGCAAAAGCTGTTGAAAGACTGTCTTACAGAAACTGAAGCTTGATTCTGGTGACTTTACGACAGAATTCCAGAAATAACAGAAGATTTTTTGGCCTGAGCAATTTTACCCAAATCCTTCTCTGGGCTTCACCTAAAGCAGCATCTAAGCCTCATATATGGGAGCAGCAATTCATCCAGAAATAGTCATTTGCTGCTGACAGCCAAAAATACTATGCAACAAGCAGAATTCTTTCCTCATCTGCACTGGTTTTATACAAATCAAGTCACAAGCTCAGTGAAACAGCTTCTGATTTACAGCAGCTGGGAACAGAACCAGGAAAAAACATCTTTACAGTAAACCCCTTAAACTAAGACCACTAATTGCAGCTAACAAGAGCCATACAGGAGCAAAACAGGGATAAATCATGCTCATGTTCTGGATCTCAGTAAAAACACATCCTGCTTCGGTCCATGACTTCTCCTCAGCAGGTGCAGATGTAGATGAATTCTGATGATAACCATTCCAATACACCTTCATTCCATGTGAAGGTAATGCCAAATCTTTGAGGGGTGTGGCTTTTTTGTTTGTTTGTTTGTTTTGTTGTTGTGTTTTGTTTTTTTTTCTTTCAGATTGGTTCCTTAGGCTCCCCTATTTTTCAGCAGCAGCTGCTTTGGCAGTTCAGCCACCACTGCTAAGACAAAGTGGTTGCTGAGGAGAGCCTGGGGAAGAAATAGGTGTACTGCTTCCTGAAATGTAATCAGATCTGGGGAATCAATACTACCAAAACAAAATAGTGACTTGTTAATAGACAGTCTTGTTTCAGAACGGCAGATCAAGTGACGATTACACCTTTTAGGTTCATTCTTTGGATAAGCAGACCATTTTAACTTGTGCCAAGGGTAAGTCTAAAAAGGCACATACCTGCTGGAATTAACTCAAACCAGATTGAAATCCCCTCATTATAAACTGCTGAACTCATCAGTGCATTACAATCCCCAGAAAGGAAGGAAAAGGGCTGCAAAGAGAAAACAATACGTGTTTCTGGGTACACCATGAGCTGTTGAAAACATAATAACCCTTCTCTGACACCCCTGCACGCTGGAAGGATTTGAGATTTATATCATTCAGTCAAATAGGAATCATTCAACCCATTTTGATCAGAAACACAGTTCAGTGCTCCAACAGGCAAAAATTCAATATATAGAAAATGCAGTAAACCCGCAGATGGATGAAGAGAAAGAAGCATCTCCTTCACAAGGTAACTAAAGGGTGATAAACAGGCAAAATCTTGTGGATGGAGTAACTGGGGCATACATTGGATTTATGTCAGCATATCTTTACCAGTGTTAGTCCCACCCACCAGCTGATCATGATTTTATTTTAATTGGGAGGGGCAGAGGTGACAGATTCAGCTGTCACATTCTCAGAACAGACATCTTTCCTTAAAAATAGTTAGCAGAGTCATCCACCAGTGCATATGGCCTTTCTTCAAGCAACATTTCCCTCTGCAGATGAAACAGGAGAGAAGCAACTGAATCTTTTGACTTACAGGACACTCAGTTTCACTTAAAAAAAAAAAATCCAGGACTCTCAAATTGCAATGATACTTTTGGAAAGCAAGTATTCTACATCTTGTAGGTGTTATTTTAAAAAAGGGAAAAGAAAAAGAAAGAATGCAGTTAGCAGCTTATCATGGGGAAATTATACATGTGCAACTTAGATGTGAGAGTGTACACAGGGACAGCAGAGAAATACATTGGGAAGTTTTCTGAAATCAGAGCAGATTTTGTAAGAGAGTAGAAATTCTTAAAACAGAAACCAAGAATAGTAGGAGCCTCACCATTATTGTCCCTACCAAGCAGTCACTTCCACAGGTGACAAAAGCCACACAACCTGCTTTTGCTGCTGAGTAAAAGAGTCCAAGGGGTTAAAGAGCACCCCAAGAGAGCCTTCATCTCCCAAAAAACACTCAGTGACCTCCCTGGGTGCTCCTGCAGATAAGGCTCAAGTGCTCAGCGAGGACACAGTGCCTTTAAATCTTTTTTTGCTGGTACAGTATAAACGTCTGCACCCTCTGCTTTGCTGATGTCCTAAAGATGAACCTGGCTGGGATAATTGACTCTCAATCTTCCTGATATAGTTACTGAAAATAACTTCATCTAATGTAATCTCTTTATTACTACTGTAAAACACTTTACTCCTTCTGCAGGTCACAGGCAGAAGGGTGAGCTCTTTGAATGCCTAGCATGGTCTCAGGAACACAAAACTCCAGCAAGCACTAATAGAGCTTCATATATAATCTGCACTGTTCTCAGCTGCAAGGAAATCTGATTTACATCAGGCTACCACTGCAGCAAAGCCAAGGAAGGTCCTGCAGAGATGCAGAGCTCCAATAAATTCAGATGCCATTTCAGAAATTAAACTGAGGGTCACATTCTGCTCCTGGTAAGGCTGGAGAAATGACCCTGCATTCAGTGGAGTTATTCTTGATTTATGTCATACCTGGTAGCATAATCTGGCCATCAGTCTCCTGAACCAGGCTTCATTCTCCAGCTTTGAAATATTGCTAAGGTTGTTATTTTTAAGCTTGCAGTAACTAAAAACAGAATACAGGCTTTTGGAAGCAAAATATTTCCTCACCTCTAATGAGGGTGTTAAAAGCAGGTCTCCCTGGTGTGGCTGGCTCTCAGAAACATCCAAAGCCATGCTGAAAGTAGGAAGCAAAAGCAAAATCTGCAGGAATCTGATGGGCTATAAACCATCACTCTTCATATGATTAGTTGGCTTCCACCTCTGAAGTTAGGAAGAAGAAAACGGCCAAAAAAACCCCCACAAACAACATCCCACCCACTTTCTACATCCATTTACCACCAACAGAGGCGCCTGGGAGCGGCTGTGAAGTGTGCAGGGTCAAAGGAGTGTGAAGAGACTGAAAAGTTCAGTACCTGAAATGCTGATCTAACCATGAATGTTAATCCTTACACTCATTTTATAGTCTGAAGTTAGTTACAAAGGAGCAACAGCAGCAGCTGGTTGCCTCCTGTCTATTGATTACAATAGCTGGCACCTTATCAATGCATCAGTTAGATTCAGATAAACCACTTGGGCAAGGGTATTTAAAAAAACCCAAACACACACAAAAAGGAAAAGAAAAATTATTTCTATGCTGTACATCCTTGTGGAATATGAAAAGCAAGGAAGAAGTGCAGATTGCTGCCTGGAGAGCAGAAGTTTTTATGTCACATCTCAGCTGAGCCCTTGTTCTCCAGGAGAACTGGGACAGGTCTGTGTCCTCTGCTGGTGCTGAGAACCACTGAAACAACCTCACAGGGTCAGCCCGCAGCAAAACGAGGTCAAAGCTGCATTAGGATCGATCCAGACCATGGTGGCTGTTACACTGATAGGGCCACTTTTCATTTCCTAGCCAGAGCCAAACTCAAAGAGCCATTACAGGCTGCTCTGGTTACATCCATCCTTCCCTTGGGAAGGCAAACCTCCTTGCCTCCAGCCACTTGCATCCGCAGCACTCCACCCCCAGGACTCAGCCACCCTTTGACCTTTAGGGCTTGTGCCTGGGAGTTGGGTCTTCTAATCAGAGATAAAACAACTGGGAAGTCGAACAAACAAGCAAACAAACACCATCACCTCTTCAGAGGTCATAGCTTATCCAACATGCAGGGGAAAGGAAGCCACAGAAAGTGTGACTCATTTTATGTTTACTGTTCTAGTGCAGTGCCTATCTACAGGTGATGCTGGGCTGTTTCTAATATTGATTTGTGCTGGATGTTTTGCTCCTAACCCATTACTCAGAGGAAGGAAAGCCTACATTTATATCAGACACAGCAGAGCAAGAGACCTCCACTTGCTGTGTTACAGATCAGAGTGCAATTAAAATGATTCATCATAAGTGATCCCCAGGTTTTCATCACAGAAGAGTCAAAGGAAAAAATAGAAGTATTCTCACAGAGGCACTAGAAAACTGCCATGCCAGGACACACAAGCAATATGTTTTAATCAATATTTAATATTAATATTTTTATGGTTTACCTGAACAGAGAGATATGAAACCCACTCAATACTACAGCAGGAGTTCAATCAGAAGGGGACAAAGCTCAAACTAAACTTTGTTCCTATCGTAAGACATTAGTAGATGCCATATAAAGAAAAAAAAAAAATAAAAATTAATGTATTCAAAATACACACTGCATGCAGACTGAAAAAGCAAAGATTAGGTGTAATCAAAAGTGGATGAAAAGAATTTTCTCTAAAGACAACAAAGCTGTAAAGCAAGATCAATTATAACAGCGTAGCCTGAAATAATCATCTGAGAGAGATGATCCATAAGAATCCTGCTCTTACAATGACACTTTGGAAAGGAACAATTACACCTTAACAAAACAGTGCAGAGGCAGGGGCCTGGGCTTTAGGGCGGAAGGAGTAGAAAAAGTGCTCAACCCCAGACTAATTTTAATGAGGAAACAGATATTTTTTCACATTCACAAATCAGACTGGAGAATGGGGAGAGATGGATGCTTTACCTGACCTTCAGTAAAGATGTCTTCTCAATTTCCTGAGCCCAGTTTCAAGGAAATTACCACAAAAATAACACGGGTAGCCCTGAGCATGGCCAGGTGTGCTGGCTGGTAAAAACAGAAGCATTATAGAAGCAAGATACCGTGCTAGTAATTGTTCATTAACCAAGCATAAAGATGGAAAGTGGGTTGAGGCTGAAAATGAAAACAACACAAAAGAAGGAAGATATATAAAAAACTGAAGGAAGAAAATATCCAAAGAAAACTTCACAGGAAAACCTTGTTCAGATACAAGTCTTGCCTCATTTCAGCAACTGGGTTTTAAGAACCATTTGGCATCTACAAATGGGAACCTCTCCAGCCATAGAATTTCAAGGACAAAGTGCCACCATTATGATGCCAATCCTGTATTTTATTATCTTAATAATATCCAACATCTTAATCCATCTAAGGTAATCGGATATGAACACACAACCTTATATTGATCCACACAAGACTAAATTTATGTTTACTATATACCTGGCTGACAAGCAATTTTTTTCTGACCTTTTTGTTCATGGAAAAGTACAACTGTCTCTCCCATTCAGTATTCCCTCATCCTGCAAATTACAGAGAGCCTACAGATAAATTGATTTAAGGTACCTAAAAGAGCTGCTGGTGGCTCTCAAACCACTACTTATAATCTTCTGCCTCCCCACTGAAAGAGTTAGGATTAAACGTGGGGTGTCACTGATGCTAAATAAGTTTCTTTTTACCAGGCTGGAGGTAATAAACTGCATGGAACACTTTCAAACCAATCTGTCAGAGTGCAATAGGCACAGGTTTTATTTCCCTCCACCAAGTGAGTGCTTGCCGTACTTGCAGCCATCTGTCTTGCATTCTCTGCAGAAGCAATTTCCCCCTTCTGCCTTCGGAAACAGCACAGAGAGCTCCTGTCAGCACTGGGGTGACATTGGCCTGTGGGCCTGAGACAGGCAGCTTTCCTGCAGTGCTGCTTCAAGTAGCACTGTGCAGGCTGCAAGGAAAAGTGGGGGGCCATGGAAAACCAGGGGATGTCAGCAGGAAGAGTTAAATCGAAGTGGTGGGGAACAGGGGGTTTGGTAAAGGGGAAGTGAGTAATCTGGGAACGACCATCCCAAGCGGTGTGAGGGATGTAACCACAAGCTCAGAGGAGAAGGTGAGTTTTCCACAGGTAGCCTAAGAGAAGGTGAGGTCACAGGCAGGCAGGATGCAGACAGGGGAAGGAAGAGCCCTGGCTGTGTGGGGCAAAAACCCACGGTAGTTGCTCCCTTCTGGCTCCTGCCCTCGGGCATCTCTTTCAGAGGAGGGCTGTAGCAAGCAGGGGAAGTGAGAAGGGCAATGTGAGGCAATTATAGCTACTTGGAATTACAATTACTGTTAAAGTGCACCCAGCTCAGTGCAGGTGAGGCTCCCACCTCCCAGTCTGGATTTAATCCAATGTTTCTAAAACAGAAGGCAGATGCTTTTTAGCTTAATTCTCTGACAAAAGCAGAACCTTTAAAAATGATGCTGTGTAAGAGCCCTGCAAGACATTTGTTTTTAAGCACCTTCCTAAACAGCACCGCTTACTGTTTGGAGAAAACAGAATTTGTGAACTGTTCTCACCTTTCAAAGACAGGGCACATGCTGCAGTCAAGATTCTTCTCCTCCTTGTTTCATTATTTCTGCAGACAGAGGGCAGAACATTGATGAAATAAATGATGAAGCATCCTATTGACAAAAAAGAGCAACAGAATACTGAAGCAGTAGGCACGCATAGCTGCTAATGCACAAAGTTCATTAGGGGACAAGTTTTTTCATTCACCACTGCAAATTAGCAAAGACCTCTTGTTCTGATGAAGGGCAAGAAAGTCACAGATTACCAAAAGAGAAAGGAAAAGCTTTTCCTTTCAAAAGTGCCAAACCCCCTCACATTTACACATCAAAGCTGATGCCTAAAGTCAGTGTAGTTGTTTCCTTGATTCAGCCAGTTCTGGATCACACATCATGTGTTTGATATTCTGAAAGGCAAAGCACATATGTTTAATCATTGATGGATGTGAAGCATATACATATGCATATTTAAAAAAAAAAAAAAGTGAAGAGCTCCAGCTCAGATGGAAATCACATCTCAAGCTGAGATCTGTATATCTGATTCAACACATTTCAAAATACAGAATAATAAAATAGTTAATTATACAGAAAAGATAGTTATAAAGATTTGTGAAGTAAGCTTCTCAATTTTATTGCAAATTCCTGTTTATAGGGTGATTACTTCAGTTAGGGGTTTTGGTTCCATTTATAAAGTTTCATTCAATGTTTATACTCCGGAGTTTTAAAAGCAGGACATGCACACTCATCTTTTGTTAGACATGCATGACTGCTTCCATTGTCTTTTGACTTCTTGGCTTCAATTTTCAAATTTTCTGACAAGATGTTTTAGTAATAAAATCTTATTCCAGTTTAGTAAATGAATTATCCATTATCACACTTGAGTAGAGCAGACTGAGACCAAAAATACTTAAAAGCCTGTGAGCAACTCTACGTCAAAGAAGTTCATCCTCTCCTAATTTGATTTTACATGGTTAGTTCAGAATCCAGAAAAGAACTACCTGAAAACAGATCCTGATGGGGGAATAGCTGTGCATATCCATGTTCTCCTAAAAAAACCTAAGCAACCAACCAAAAAAAACCACCCAAAACAAACAAAACAAACCCAAAAAATCAACAGATGAAGGAGACAAACAGCCTCTCAGGCTCTGTTTGTGCCCATTCCCAAACAGGCCACCTGTCCTTTACTGATAATCTGCCTAAGCATTGCTTTTCTAGAGCATGTGAAATAAGCTGCAAAACTGAAGCATATTTGTCACACTGCTGTTAGACTTTAATTTGTTACCTATGTGAAATCAATTGTTCAAATCTTTAGGAGGTGTGTGTAGAGGCAAAAAAAGGTTAATTCTTTCTATGTCATTACTTAGAAGGCTTCTCTGTATTTAGAGAACAACCATTTAGCTAATTACTTTCATCATCCCAAGCCTGAAGGATCAGAGACCCACAGAAAATCGTGGGGGAACAGCAAACTCAGTGACAACTGTCAAACCTTCAACAGCAGGTCTGGATCGTGGCTGACAGCTGGAAAAGGACAAGGGTGTTTAATCAGAGCCAGGAATGTGCAGAACTGGGTATGGGACAATGTTTAGATATTAAAGACAAATATTTCTTTGGCATGACAAATTGGACATCTCTAGCCCGCGTTTTTCTGATTTTGGAATCATCATGTGAATTAGGTCATTCTCTCAAGATTAAAATTCTGCTTGAATTGAGACCATTGGAAATGGTCTCTTCTTTCTCAAACAGGAATTCTTATCTCATTGGATAGCAGGATTTGATGTGTTGCATTCTTAACCACAGCCAGAAAGATTTTCTTTTCTGTGCAACGCGATCATCTGGGGGCAGATCCAAGGGAAAGAAAGGCAGCTTATTCCAGCAGTGCTCACCTGCTTCCACATCAACAGGAATGTGTTTCACCAGGTGTGTATTTCCCAATAAATATTGAGATGTGGAGCTGTGGTTCAGAACCCAATAATGTCATACCTTGCAGAAAAACCAGAAAAGGAGGGCAAAAGGTGGTAATTGCCCTAGAAAGCCCCATACCGTGAATGGTTTGACCTCAAAATTTTGACCTTTTTTCTGGTGTTTCCCTTCCAGGTCGAGATTTATTTGCAGCCTCTTCACTGCAAAATTTTTGGAGGAATCTTTTTTAAAGTCTCCTGTCAATCACAGATTTGGTTTGTCCACATGAATCAGAATCATGCAAAAATTTCACCTGTTTGGAATAAAAAAAAACTCAAACAAATAATGAAAATAAATTGACCTAGTAAACGTACCATAACCAACAGAAGAGATTTTTTTATTTAATAGGCACAAATGATCTTTTCAAGTAAGCAGCAATGCTCAGTAAACACAGACCCATCCTTGTCAAAAGTATATTTCTTTTGCATTTTATGTCACAGGTCATACCAGGATTTCTGCAAACCACCAGAAGGAGACACTCTACTTCTTTATGGAAAGTTTTGTGCAACCCAAAGAAAGGGTAATTGGGACAATAAAATGCCATAGAAATGCCATGGAATTATACTGAAAGTACTGTGAGAAATCTGTCGAATTTGTTAGATAGAATCTTGCTTTAAAATTGTGATAAAGCATCCTACAGGGATGAATATCACAGATAATATTTCTGTTAAACACTACAGCATGACCCAGTTTAAGATTTTACATTATAAAGAGCTTTTACATTAATAAGAAGGATTTAACCCCAGCTGTCCTTGACCCTATGTGGGCCATATACAATACTTCATGTGTTTTTAACCAACATATTTCACATATATAATGTTGGGGGTTTTTTTATTATTTATTTATTCATATGTGTACTAAAAAACTCTATATTTCTAGTCCCATATTTTGGGCTGTTTTACACCACTATGTCCAACAGCAACCACCAGTGTGCAAATAGTTTTACATCAGAAGACAAGAGGGAGTCAAAATTACCTACAGTAGCTGAAATGATATTTAACAATTATAAATTTTGGCTGATTCAAAGCATGCTTAAAAAAAATTAAAAAATAAAAATAAGATGTGTGATGAGCATCACCATCAAAGGCAGAGAACAAACAGCAATAGTAAAGCATCCAATTTTATCTGAAGCAATGAATCAAAACCTTCTAAATAGTAATAAAAAAACACCAAACAAAACAACCCAAAAACCCCACAGAAATACAATACCAAAACTTAAACAAAGTAATTTATAGGAGAATATTTGTAGCATATTTCCAAACCACTGCAGTAGGAAAATTCATGAATAATATTAGGAGTATTTATGTGATCCACTTTCCTCCTGTACAGTGTTTGTCCAACATAATGAGATCTGGATTGGCTGAATATAATACAAATTTGAGAGTGTTATACTTGAAACTGATCATGCATGTTAGGAGGGGGAAAAAAAGGCAAATGGAGCATTTTTAATGCATATAATCCCATGTGTTAATATTGACACTCAGCTGCCCTCATATAGGTTATTGCTACTGAATTAACAATGCTCACAAATTAACAGCCAGAGAAGTTCCATGGATTACACTTGCATCTTCTGTATAAATATTTTTTAAAAACATTTGTTTCTATTCAGGTCAAGGCCATGACATTCTAATTTAATTGGAAAAATCCAAGTCCCATTCTCTGAGGCAGGCAATGTGGGAGAACTATGACTGACAGAAGATGGGTTTGCTTTATTCTTCAAGATTGAAGTGAAAATTACATTTGTGTCATTACACTTTAATACAGTCTCCCATGAATATACATAACAATATACATCTCTCTCTCTCTATATATATATATATATACATATTTATATTTATATATATTTGTATTGAACTTATTACCATTCCAGACACTAAAAGTTGAGATTTACAGCTGCAGGAATTCAAATAGGATTAGACAGAAAACTTTTACTTGTTTGCAAGCCCTGCATAAATTTTGAACAGCAGTTTTCACCGGGCAGAGAGCATAAAAGTCTCTTCCATTCTGAGAAGAAAGCCAGAGAATATTAGGTGGGATAGGATGGGCAGGTAGGACTGCAAAATTTCACCCCTGTTCACGCCTGATCCTGCTTCGCTCATTATAAGAATAATCTATTAAATAGTGTAAACCAGTTGCAGGTATTCCAATAAAACCTTAACTTTGCTTTTCCCGCACAAGTCTACACAATATTTTTATTACAATCCCCCCATGGCAGATCAGCGAGACTTTCCTCCACCGGCAGTGGTGTACCTGAAGAGCTGAAACTTACAGAACTGAAACTTTGTCCATTTGCAGCGTTAAGTTTAACATTTGCAAAGTGCTGAAATGATTTTGAAGGCCCAAGGCCCCAAGGAAGCGAAAAGAACTTCGACAGGGTCACTTAGCCACTGTTCACCCTGCAGAGAGACTAAAGGGATCATGTAAAGAGGGAAAGGGAATTCCCATTTTCCTTGTAATTCAACAGAGGATGTGCTTTCCTGGGAAGTTTCCATGTGATCCTTCTTTTACAGCCTATTTCAGAAACAGCAATTTTCCTGCTTTCTTTTCCTCAACAGAAAGAAAAAGGGAAAAGAATTAACTTCAGAAGATTTAAGAATTTTAAGATACTTCTCCCTAGCATAGGTTTGTTTCTTTCCAAATGTTATGCTTATTCAAAGTCTATGAAAAAATAATCAATAATCAAACAGGTTCAATAAAACAAACAAAACAAAACATACCAAGTTTTAATGATAAAGAATGTGTGGCTTGCATATTGTTAGAAGCTCCACAGCTACAAATTTATGCAAATCAGACCATTGAGAGGGGACAAACACAGAAGTTGAGAGTTCTGTTCCCAATACTCTTAAGACTCCTTTTTCAAAGTTTTCTGCCACTTGAAAACACTTGGAAATAACTGAAAAATCGGCGTTCCAGCCATTACTATAATTACTTTAATTTTCTTTTTACTAGATGCTCCAGACAGCTACTGCACTCCACAATATTTTGTTTCCAGCACGGGAAATCTGGGCTCAAAAACCATTTTATGTGTAATTTTTTATTTCATGGGTCAAGCATCAATAACTTAAAAAAGCAGGTTATATCTTAGACTAAAGCGAAGCTGAGTTGAGAAGCTAAAGCATTTTGTATTTTGCAAATAATAATTATATAAATAAAGGAGGTAGGCTTTTGTCAGAAAGCCAGGCATCTATGTTTTGGGGCTGGTGGCTTTTTTGGTTTGTTTGTTTGTGTTGGGTTTTTTTTGTCTGAGAAAGAACATTTTATACAATTTTTGTTTAACAACTTCCACATATTCTAATCTTTGTCATCCCTGGATGTCACAGTGTACTGCCAACAGCCACTGTGACATCTTCTAGGGAGGGCAGAAATAATTTGCAGGATACTGACAGCTGCTGTGGGTTGCCAGACTGTCATTTGAAAGCATATACTGGGGAAAAAAAAAAAAAAAAGTGTGGTGAAAAGCTCTCTTCATCCCCACCCTCTGCTATTAAAGTATTGTACATTCTCAGCAAAACCAGTGAATCCTCTAAGCACAAAATAGCCTTGTGACTTAGGAAATAAATTCCCAGATCAGCTGTCTTCTGAAAATTGGTGGAGTCAAATCAGACCTTTACAAAGGTGTGAATTGCAGCAGGGGAGGCTCAGGGTGGAAATCAGGAACAATTTCTTCACTGAGAGGGTTGTCAAGCACCGGAACAGATATTTCAGGGATGTGGTGGAGTCACCATCCCTGAAAGTGTCCAAGAAGTGCCTGGATGTGGCACTCAGTGCTGTGGTATAGTTGAGATTCAGTCAAAGTGTGGAATCCATGATCTTGGAGGTTTTTTCCAGCTTCAATGATTCTGTGATTCTATGGAAGTTAGCAACTGCTACTGGGGCATGCATGGTTTTGTTACTCCAAGATCTGTATGGCACACATGTGAGCCATATTTTTCATCTTTCCCCTGATAGTTATCAGGAGAAAGATGAAAAAAATAAATCCTGGAGACTTTGAGGGCATACTAGCAAATGTGCTCCAACAAGTCTTAACTGTTTTCAGGTAAGGCAATGGGATGATTTGATTTTTGGTAGCACTTAATAGGTGCTTTTAAAAATCACAGCAGAAGCAAATTGCCAAAGGAAATCAATAGAAAAAGGAACCAGGAACTGAACTCTGACCCACCCAGAGCCTCTCCACAAAGCCCCCGTGGTGGTCTGCAGGTGCTGTAGGAGGAATGGTGCTGTGGTGCCAGCTGAGCGCTTGGGACACAGCTCCACCTGAAACTGCTCTCAGCACTGGAATCCAAGGTCTGCAATCTCCTGAGAACCACTGAGGAATATAAATCCCAGCCTGGCAGTCCAGGACAATTTTGTATCTATAATTTAAAACACACACGCAAACAAAAAACCCCAAATCCCTCCCAAGCAAAATAAAAACCAATAAAGCAAAATACCCTGCTACTTACGTATTTTAAATAAACAACACAAGCAAACCTGAAAATATGAAGATGGTGAAAACCAGCCCACCAAAACCAGCAAATTCACATGTCCCAGATCAGTGCTGTTTTCCAGGAGTGCTGTAAGGGACCGGATACAAGAGGGCTGCTCGCGCATGGAGATGATGCTCCCGTCCTTCAGCACGGTGGCATTTGTCTGTTCAATTGCTGTGTCACCCCACGCTGCACGGCCACTTAACACCATCAGAAAGAGGGGCTCTTCAATGTCCTGGCACTGCCTGACATGGCACGTGGGCTTCAACAAAAGCTGAGTATGTTCCCGTGTACACCCAGCTAAGCAAAGGGTTCGTAACTCCTTGCATAATCCAATTGCAGGAATCGTGAGTGCAGCAGGCACTAAGTGGAAGAGTGTTGTACGGCAAGGCCTGCTGAATTATTTACCCTCCACCAGCACATAACTCACAGCTACATCCTAAAAGTTTTAGTTACACTGCAAACTTCTTGTTTGAGTCTTCTGCAAACCCTGTTCCTGCATTAAAGAGGGAATGTGCTGCTCTCCGGCATACACTATGGTGAGGAAAGGAAGCTTCCCGAGTGAAAACATCAGCCTGGCAGGTCATTCCACTTCCACTGTGCACATGTTGAAAGCTGCTATGAATCCAGAGCTTTCAGTGCATAACCAACAAGGTTTACAGCCATTAAAATATGGCTCATACATTGTGCATTTTCTTTAAAGAGGGTCAAGGACGATGGGATTTGCAGGAAACAGGCACCTTACCTCTGTTCAAAACATTTCCCAATTACAACGAGTTAAAATACTCATCCAATCAATTTTTTTTTGTTAGTTTGTACCTTGCTGATTGAGTGAGTTGTTATCCAAACAGCTGCTTTTCAAAAGGGACCTTTCTTAGCCTCTGGTGCTGCAGACTGCTGTGTTATGTACTAACCCACTGATCCATACTGCCTTCAATTTTCTTTGATGCTTTCTAGTTTTTAAGTGCTCTAGCATAATGTTAACCTTGCAAGTGCAGCATCTATTTCTAACACAGTTACCTCCTGCAATTTATCTGGGAAAATTTTTCAAAGGCAGTACTCAACACATGGAGACGTTCTGTGTGCATCCTGTGCCCCTAATAAATAAAAAAATAGGTACATAAATAGTTGTCAACCTTTAAATCCTGTTTTGAAGGCAGATCACATTAACTCATCAGCTGGAGACTACATCAATGGCTGTGACTTCACCACTTTATAAAACACTCCCTGAACCTCGGATGAGGGGCACGTTATACACAAAAAAATTGTGTGTGCAGGAAATATCCATTGTATATCTACAAAATGGGCCATATCCCACTGCCATTAAAATTGATGGGAGTTTTGCCATTGCCTTCAGTGGGATCAGCAGCAGTATATAAAGATGGATTGGCTCTGAGCGCGCACACTGGCGCTTTATGGGCGTGACAATATAAAAGCCCTGTTGAAGTAATGGAATGAATTATAACAGTGCTGGGGATGTCAATTTGCCTTCTTCTACCTTCACTTGCTGTACAAGGAACATTAAACATTTCCCTGGTTAGCCACAGAATCATAAAAATTACAGATAAAAAAGTACTATTAAGTCTACTTCCTGCCAACACAAAATTACTCCTCCTTGTACCTTCTCTAATCCTCTCTGCAGCCCTGTTTTACACCACTCAAATGTTCTGGCATGTTCTCCTCCCTGTAAAGAATTATTCCATCAGCTACTTAATCACACATTCAGACAAGATAGANAGGACCCAGTACATTAAAGAGGAAAAAGTAGATCCAAAAGATGTGCTACGTTTTGAGGCACCCCCAGATCAAGGGACCTCGAGCAGGTTGAGGTGCTACACCACCACCTGTTCTGAGACAGAAGTTTTGCCAAATGACATCAAAAGGTGGTTTGAAAGCCATTCACAGATTCTCACTGAATATATGTGACTCTAAAGATCTCCCCAGCAGCGAAGGAAGTTGCTGGAAACAGGGGAAGAATCAGCAGGAATCATGTCAGGGCCCACCCCCAGCACAGATGCTGCTGTACAAGAATTACGCCTTGAGAGCAGCACGGGGGACTGAGACACAGCAACAACAACCTAAATCTCTTGTGGATGGCTGCAAGATCTGCTCTGACACTCATGCAAACGAGCCCCTTGTCTGTTTTGACTGCATTATTTGACTGGCCTTGTCAGAGGAGAGATCAGGGCAAACGTTTGTGTTCCTTAAAGATGATAACCTCATACCAGGAGAGCATCATTTTGGAAAGAACAAGGTGAGAATGTCACTGAACAGCTGAAGTGCTGCCTCCATTCAAATCTGGATTGCTGTGTTGCCTTCTAGTGCCTTTATCATCTTTAAAAAATAGTTCTGCAGCAGCATTTGCGGCACCTCTCACTACAGGATTATTACCCGTGGGTTTAGGGCAGCAGATCCATTTCTTTTTCCTCTGAGCCCACGAAGGGTCACATCACCACGACACCATGGTGACCCATGTGCAAAGGGCCATCTCAGAGAGAAACAGCAGAAAACACTGATGCAAAGAACCACCTTGGACACAGCTGTAGGGAGCAGAAATTCCTCAGTGGAATACAAAAACTGACCTAGGTTTATGTTCCCTCTCCTCAAGAGCAGCTGTGACTTTTTGATCCAGGCATTTTGTTTTGGTAGCACACAAAACATTTCTGAAATGGAGCTGTGGAAGCTGCATGATGCTTGTCCCTGCTGAAACCTATGTATAATTACTAAGAAAATAAAAACTTCCAAGGTCATTAGATTGACCTCAAGTCATAGGATGCAGACAGGAAGATCAGACAAGGAAAACATTTTCTGACAAATGATTGCTGTGATCTGTCTGATAAAAACCAGTCTTTAGTCAGGAATCCCGTGGTGGGGCGTCATCTAAAAGCTGTGACCAGTGACTTTGTGTGCCTTGTGTGCTCCGACCAGGTTTGGCAAACAGAGAACTCCAAACTTCACTTTTCCCTGCAAGTTAAGAGACTAACAGCACATGCTGTTCCAATTTCCCCTGGAACATAGAATCTCATTTACAGCCAATACTGCATAAAGTTACATCAGCTTAGAAGTAAGCCATATTCTACTAGAGCCAGGCCTGACCCTTGAATTTTCCTCCCACTCACCAAATCAATTTTTCTGATAGGAACACCTACCAGTACAGCCTTTGTTTGGCAAGAAACAGGTAGACACGTTTGATTTAAATGCTTAAATCATTAAATGCTAAGTTAAAGAGCCTGCAAATTTAAAGCAATCCCACTGCAGTTTTTATAACTGACGTACTCAATTCTCCTTTTAATACAGTCAAATGAAGACAGGGGATCCTCCCAGCCCAGTACAGGCACCTGTGGCTCTCCCACCGCTCTCCCCAAGAGGAACTCTCCTCTCTCCACTCACAGAGCTTTTCCTGAGCAGGCTGCAGCACTGTTGCTCTTCCATGCTAAAAGCCACAAAAATCTCTTCTCCAGTAGTTCACATTTTTCACCCACTGCTGTAGTCCTGATCTCTTCATTTTGCCCCTCCTTCAACATGCTTCACCTTCTCTTTGCACGCCTTACTGAGAAAGCCAAGAGTTCATTAGTCCCCTGGTCAGCTGCATCAGTGCACAGACACTGTGTAATCTGTTTTTCCACTCCACTCCTCAGTGGAGAATGCTTTTGACAAGCCATAATTGAACTGTGTCAGATGCCACTGAATAAAGGATAAAATTTAGTAAATACTGAAATTGCCTTTAGATAAGGCTTTCCGATTTCTTACTGTGCCAATTCCCATGAAACAGGAAAACATTCCACTTTTTGGATGTTGGAAAAGGGAATGGCAGAAAAGCACGAGAGCAGCTGAACTCCAGAGCTCTCTGCTGCCTCCACGGTGCTGGCACAGGTGGTGTTGGCTGCTACACATGAAACTGTGGGCAGTTTCATTAGAGATCATGAAGATTTCTCTGGGACTCCCCAGTCCCACAAAACTGGTCATTTTTCTGCCCTCATCTTGCTTGGGGCTGCAATTTCCTTTATGATGGAAAGGTTGACTTGTTCTCTACCACATTTCCATCAGCACTGTTCAGGAAAGAGGAGGAAGGACATGGCAAGGAATTAAATTATAATTATCTGGAAAAAAAAAGGTATAAAAAGAGAAAATGTTGCAGGCTTGTAATGAAGGGGAGCAGAAGTCAGAAGTATCCAAGAGATACTTGAATGGACAAGAAGCCTTTTCAAGAAGTGCCTTTGAGTGGACACTACTTGCCAACACATGGAAATTTTGCCCCTCCCCTCTACAGGTCTGCCTCCAACCTTTCTGCTTTTCCCTTTTCACTCCACTCACCAAATTCCTGTCACCAGCCAGAACTGATTAGAACAGAAGGAAAAACAAACTCGACAGCACTCTGGAACAGAGTACAAACCAAAACTCATCAAGTACAAAAATAAGTATCATTATTAATTAGGTTGTTTCTACCTGTCTTGTTGGTGCATTTTTAGACTAGTTGGAAAGGGACTCCAGGAGACAGCAAAGGCTTATGCAGAACTCAGTGCAGCTTTTAGACACAGCAGGAGGCCTTGCTTGCAGGGCTCAGGTCTAAAGCAGCTCACAGGGATTTGCCCACCTGCTGAGACAAGTCCAGCTTTCAAGGGTCTCTGTTCTTCCTGTGACTACCCAGCCCATGTCCTCCTCAACCATCCAATTCAAGCACATATAAAGTTCAATTCCATCCCTGAGCATCCCTGAAGTTACATTCTTGCCTTTCCATTTCAGTTTCCACAGGGCAAATGAAACTGATGGGAAGCACTTTGCCAAAGGTATGGTTATTTCAGCCAGTAGCCTGACATGACTCCAAATCTGGATATTACATTTAATGTTCCTGGGACAGATGCTGCCAGGCCTTTTCACAATATCATCTGCATACTCAAATTGCATCAGCTTTACAGCCCCTCAAGTTTTCAGAGACATTGCTGACAATTTAACGCTACAGGGTCACCTCAAACATTTTTCATCCCAAAGCATGGGAAAGGATAACTGTGAAAGCTCACACAGCAAAGGGTGAGGTTTCAAAACCTCTGATGCATCTCTCTGCCTCAGCAGAAGGTACAGCAGTGTTCTGAGGGCAAACTGTGTAATATACACATAAAATACACTAAATGTTTTCAAACTGAAGGAAGGCAGATTTGGATTTGATATGAAAAAGAAATTTACAGTGAGGGCAATGAGACACTGGAACAGGCTGCCCAGAGAAGGTGTGGATGCCCCATCCCTGGAAGTGTTTAATTAAAGGTTGGATGGGACTTTGCAACCTGGTCTAGTGGCAGGTGCCCCTATCCACAGCAAGGA